>CAUYQG010158027.1:0-46372 GCA_963574415.1 Tarsius wallacei | reverse complement strand
TGGGCTCAGTCAATCCTTTCATCTCTGCCTCCCAAAGTGCTGGGATGACAGGCGTGAGCCACCATGCCTGGCCCAAAAGCTATGTTTTGAATATTTTCTGATTTACAAAGTAAATCTAGTCTTTTTTTTTTTTTTTTAATTGAGTTGGAGTCTCACTCTGCCACCCAGGCTGGAGTGCAGTGGCACGCTCACAGCTACCTCAGCCTTGACCTGCTGGGCTCAGGCGATCCTTCTACCTCAGCCTTCCAATTAGCTGGAACCACAGGCATACACCACCATGCCCAGCTAATTTTTGGATGTATTGTAGAGACAAGGTCTCACCAAGTTGCCAAGGCTGATCTCAAACTCCTGGACTCAGGCATTCTTCTTGCCTTGGCCTCCCAAAGTGCTGGGATTACAGGCTTGAGCTACCATGCCTGGCCTAAATCTAAAGTCTTACCAAGAAATTTTACAATACAAAAATATTTCTCTGTATCTGCTGTTGTGTGAGTATAATGTGTACATATGTATGTCTATGTGTGTGTGTCTTGTGACTTTTTTGCTTTTACAAACATCTCATTATTGTGTAATTTAAATGATTTATTTTGTAAAAGTCTGTGTCCACAAAATACAACCTTCTTTGTGTTAAACATCCAAATAATAATCCAACCTGGTGAAAGAGCACACAATCCAGACTTTTCCCTGGGTTGTTTGTTCCAAGTATCCTAAAACTCCCCAAGGTCACCTACACTCAGACCTCAGTTATCTCTTGTAGTTCACTGGTGGCTGCCTTCTGAAACTGGAAGGCAGCCCCAGGGCTCTAATGCCTCCCCCAGACCATAGGCTGTATCCCTTAAACCCCAGGAGAGTTCTGCCTGTGAACTCAATCACTCCCAGGCATTCTCTTCACTGTAAAGTCACCACTGCTGGGGGATTTCTTTTCTTTTCTTTTTGAGTTGGAGTCTCACTGTGTCGCCCAGGCTGGAGTGCAGTGGCACAGTTATGGTCACCACAGCCTCGACCTGCTGGGCTTAGGCGATCCTTCCGCCTCAGCCTTCCAAGCAGCTGGGACTACCTACACACTTTACCATGCCTAATTTTTGTGATTTATTACAGAGACAAAGTCGTACCAAGTTGCCCAGCCAGGTTTCAAACCCAAGGGCTCAGGTACTCCTCTTGCCTTGGTCTCTGCAAGTGCAATTGGGAAGGATTACAGGCTGAGCCATCGTGCCCAGCCTGCTGGGGGATTTCTAACACTCTACTTGCTTTTGTTCTGGCTATGGGTGAAAATACCTATGGATCTGCAATTTGAGGTTTGGAGGAGGCACTTCTCAGCATGATGCCTAATTGCCTGCTCCCACGTGAAAATGGGTCTAACTCTGTGGCCCAAGCTGGGGTGCAGTGGTGTGGTCATAGCTCACTGCAGCCTTGAGAGCTCCTGGCTTAAAGTAATCCTCCTGCCTCAGTCTCCTGAGTAACTGGGACTGCAGACAGGCCCATGACACGATGCCTAGCTAATGTTTTTATTTTATGTAGAGACAGGGTCTCGCTGGTTGCCCAGTCTGGTCTCAAACTCCTGGGCTCAAGCAATCCTCCCGTCTCAACCTCCCAAAGTGCTGGAATAACAGACATGAGCCACTGTGCCAGACCACATACAGATAGCTTTTGATTCCTTTATGGATTCTTTGATTTTTTTTTTTTCCATTCAAGGAAAATGTTCATTGATAACTAACTTCATGTCAGGCACAATGCTAAGGGCTGGGTAGACATTTTCCTCGTGGTGTCCCCCATAGGGCTTGGGAGTTGAGGGGCCGTGCTGGAACAGGAACTAGCACTAGGTGCACGCGAATCCTGAAAATGAAATTCCCTTTGGAGTCTCATCCTGATGATCAGCGACTTAGCCTTTCTTATATGGGCTTCCTTGTGGGGCACAACTTGTTTGTTCACATCTGCTTTGGTTTGGATATATCCACCCTCTCACAGCCTAGTGCATCAGATATGCTTTTACATCTTTGAGTCTCAAGATAATGGCCCTGGGACCCATTTCATTTGTCATTTTTTACCAAGAGGCACTGCTTACTCTGTATACATTTATAAACCCAGATGGTTCTACTCACCTCCACCAAACAGACCTAAGCTCTAAATTTATCTATGTTGAAAATAACTACATAATTATGTTAACTACAGACTCTGAGCCCTTGTTCAGGTATAATAACCTGTAATAACTATATATGTATAATTTGAAATTCTCTCTCCTTCTTCCCTTTCGTTTTCCTTGACGCTCTCCTTCTCTCTCTTGAGTACACACTCTCTCTCTAAAATAAATTATAGCAGATATCTATAAATATTCCTTGAAAATATGATATTTAATACCTGCATAATCACCCATTGTGTGAATGCACCATAAATTATTTCACCATATTTTAAGATAGTTTTTTTTCTTTTTTTGAGTTGAAGTCTCACTCTGTCACCCAGGTTGGACTGCAATGGCACGCTCATGGCCATCACAGCTTCGACCTGCTGGGCTCAGGCAATTCTTCCACTTCAGCCTTCTCAGTAGTTGGAACCACAGGCACGCACCACCATGCCCGGCTAATTTTTGGATTTATTGTAGAGATGAGATCTCTCCAAGCTGCCCAGGCTGCTCTCAAACCCCTGGTCTCAGGCAGTCCTCTTGCTTTGGCCTCCCAAAGTGCTGGAATTACAGGCTTGAGCTCCTGGCCGCCTGATAGTTTATTTTTAATAAACTTTTGTTGTTACATGAAATGTTGTGATGAGAAATCTTAGATATAAATCTCAGCGCACATTTGATTATTTCTAGGAGTAGAACTACTGGCCTGTATTAAACAAGAACATTTTCTCCAAATTATTAACCAATTTGCTTTCTAACAGAAGTGTATGAGAAGCTATCCTACTGTAACTTTCTTAATAATGACCTTTAGCATCTACAATTTTGGCATTTTAATAGATGCATTGTTTTATTATTTCATTTTATTTTTTTTTAGTTGGAGTCTCACTCTGTCGCCCAGGATGGAGTGCAGTGGCCCGTCCACGGCTACTGCAGCCACGACCTGCTGGGCTCAGGTGATCCTTCCACCTCAGACTTCCAAGTAACTGGAACTACAGCTGGCATCAACACGCCCAGCTAATTTTTGATTTATTGTAGAGATGAGATCTTGCCAAGTTGCCCAGGCTGGTCTCGAACTCGAGGGCTCAGGCAATCCTCTCACCTCGACTTCCCAAAGTCCCAAAGTGCTGGGATTATAAGCAAGAGCCACCACGCCCGGTTTGATGCGTTGTTTTAATTTATATTTTTTGATTGCCACTGAGAATGAACATTTTTATATGCTTGTTGGGTTTTGTATTTCTAGTTTTTTTTTTTTTGAGTTAGAGTCTTACCCTGTCATTCAGGCTGGAGTACAGTGGCATGCTCATGGCCACTGCAGCCTTGACCTGCTGGACTCTGGCGATCCTTCCACCTCAGCTTTCCTATTAGCTGGAAATGCAGGCGCACACCACCACGCCCAGCTAATTTTATGATTTATTATAGAGACGAGGTCTCGCCAAGTTGCCCAGGCTGGTTTTAAGCCCCTGCCAATCCTCTCACCTCCGCCCCAAAATGTTGAGATTACAGGCTTGAGCCACCATGCCGAGCCTGTATTTCTAGTTTTAATGCTTTTCATGTTGACTTATAAGCTTTTATTATATGATCAACATAATGGTCCTTGGCTATAATTGTGTCAAAATGTTTTTCTTCATTGTGTTGTTTTTAAATTTTGGTTATAATATTTTTAATGTGTACAAGCTTTACATTTTTATGCATTCAAATCTTTTCATGGTTTTCTTTGTGATTTTCTGGCAAGTATCATTCACATTAAAAATCAGCAAAATATATACATATATTTTCTATTTAATTGTTTTATTTTTAAACTTTTAAAAACATATAAAGTTTAACAGACTTTATGAACTAGCTTCTTTTTTTCCCCAAAGCTTTATCAATCTGTCTTGCGTGCTTTGTTGAAATAATAATAGATTTCCCAGTTGTTTTATGATGTTTACTTTTTAATATATCTGGTTCTTTTATGAACTATGGTTACTTTGGGTTTGCCTATATTGTTTCATTATTCTGTTGATCTCTATCCCAGTATAACGTTGAATCAATTACTGTGGTTTGAAAGTAAATATTAATATTTGGTGAAGCAAGACAACTTTATTACTGCATTTAAAAATTATTGTACTCCAGTCAGGATGGTCAACATCAATAACTCAAAAGCAACATATGCTGGAGAGGATGCGGCAAAAAGGGAACACTTCTACACTGTTGGTGGGAGTGTAAACTAGTACAGCCCCTGTGGAAAACAGTATGGAGATTCCTAAAAGATCTAAAAATCGACCTCCCATACAACCCCCCAATCCTCCTGCTGGGAATATACCCGGAGGAACTCAAATCACTCTTTGAAAAAGATACCTGCATACACATGTTTATTGTAGCATTATTCACCATAGCAAAAACATGGAACCAACTATGCTGCCCATCAAAAGAGAACTGGATAAAAAAATGTGGTACATATACATGATGGAATATTACACAGCCATAAAGAAGGACAAAATTGTGAGCTTCACAGCAACTTGGATGGACTTAGAGGCTTAGACTATCACAGAAACAAAGAACCAAGTATCACATGTTCTTACTCATAAGTGGACCTTGAACAACTATTGTTAATACTTTAAGAAAGGGATTGGCAGTAGTGGGAAACTGCCAGGGGAGGGGGCCACACCTCTTCATCAAGGGTAGCTGCATAATGAACATTTGTATACCTAATCTTGAATTGTGCCCCCACATCTTTAAAATTAAAAATAAAAAAAATTTGTGTAAGCTGGATGCGGTGGCTCATGCCTGGCCTCCCAGCACTTTGGAAGGCAGGGACAAGAGGATTGCCTGAGCCCAGGGGTTCGAGACTAGCCTGGGCAATTTGGTGAGACCTTGTCTCTACAATAAATCATTTAAAAAAAATTAGCTGGGCGTGTTGGTGCATGCCTGTAGTTCCAGCTGCTTTAAAGGCTGAGGTAGAAGGATCACCTGAGTCCAGCACGTCGAGGCTGCGATGGCTGTGAGCGTGCCACTGCACTCCAGCCTGGGCAACAGAGTGAGCCTCTGACTCAAAAAAAAAAATTATTGTATAATATTTTCTATTTATAATTCCAAATTAAGCTTAGAATAATTTTATCCAGTTGGGATTTTTCATTATACCATTCAGCCAATATTAGAGGAGTCCTTCTCTGTGCCAGATATGCATTGTTCTAGGAGTTGGGGAATGATAACGATGCCATTGTGTACAGGGAAGACAGTCAGTGTCTTCCTAGGGTCCACAGTCTTTTTTAAGAGACAGACAAGAGACAAAAACAGGAGTGGATATACAGTGCAATGTCAGGTAGTGAGAGGTATGACAAAGACAAAAAGCAAGGTACAGGAGACAATGCTGAGGATGGTATTCATGATTTTGTCAAATAATGGTTCTTTTTCTTTTCCTTTTTTTTTGAGTCAAAGTCTAGCTCTGTTGCCCAGGCTGGAGTGTAGTGGCATGCTCACAGCCCCACTGCAACCTTGATCTGCTGGGCTCAGGCGCTCCTTCTGCTTTAGCCTTCCAAGTAGCTGGAACTACGGTCATGTGCCACCATGCCCAATTAATTTTGGGGGGAGATTTATTGTGGAGATGAGATTTCACCAAGTTGCCCAGGCTGGTCTCGAACCCCTGGACTCAGGCAATCCTCTTGCCTTGGCCTCCCAAAGTGCTGGGATTACAGGCTTGAGCCACTGCACCCGGCCTTCTTATTTTTTTTTTTTATTTTGAGTTAGGGTTTCACTCTGTTACCCAGGCTGGAGTGTAGTGGGTCACTGCAGCCCTGACCTCCTGAGCTCAGGTGGTCCTTTTGCTGCAGACTTCAGAGTAGCTGGGACTACAGACACACCACACCACCACTCCTAGCTAACTTTATTATTATTGTTATTATTTTAAACAGAAAAAAGTTCTTGCTATGTTGTCCAGGCTGGTCTCGAACTCCTGGGCTCAAGCACGGTGCCTGGCCTAGACCGGTTCTTTGAAGAGGTTGTCTTTGAATTAGGTAAGAGTGAGTGCGTAGGACTAGACAGAGGCAGAGAGTACACAGGTGCAGCGGCCTTGCCGTGGTAGTATGTTTTGTGTTCTGGAGGAAGAGTGGGGGAACTCTGTGGTTGGAGAGTGTGGGGGGCAGGTAGGTGATGAGGTCAGAGATGTAGTTGAGGACCAGAGAATGCTGGGTTCTGTAGGTCCTAGAAAACACTTTGAACTTTAGCCAGGTATTTTAATTAAGATTGTGAAAAAATTATAAATTAATGGGGGGGAGGAAATGAAGAACACTGTTTTCCTTTTACTGTCTACTCTTCCTCCTCCTTCTTTACATTTTATAGTTAAAATATGTCCTTTTTTTCCCATAGGTGTCTCACATTTTTTTGTTATTTCTAGGAATTTTATGTATGGGGAATTTATTTATTAAAATTATGTATTCTTACATGTTTAAACTTCAGTTACCTTCAAAGTACTCTTTGCAATACACCTATCACTTTTTCCACTGCTTAAAGCAGTTTTTTAACTTGTCCATTTTGATTTCTTTTAGTGCTTCTGCTTTTTTTGTTTCATCTCTTCCACATTGGCAAAAAAGTCAGGGCTAGATCAGGTGAATAGGGAGGATAGGGCATGGGGGTCATGCCATTTGGGGTCAAAAACTGCTAAACACTCAGGTGGCTCATAAATCACCCATCATGAACTGGGCAAACACAGTGAAAGAATTTCCAAGAAAAATTCACTGAAGCTAACGCAGCCTCTTACAACAACATTAGCTGGTACACTGTTGCTTATGGGTTCCTAGCGGGGGAAGCATGTACTACAAGGGGACTACTCTAAATAATTCCATTGGGGGGGGTCATTTCTCATATATGTAATGGTATTGTCAGTGAAATATCTGTTCTATTGTATTTTCTAGCACATTTTATGATATAGAAGAAAGTGTGGATGTTTGTATATCTTACACCTGAATACTAAATTTAAGGATATTTTCAACTAAATCTCTACCACTTTTGTGTAAACAATGTTAATTTTATCTTCCAGTATAATGACAGTTTGTTCTCTCTATTTGCATACTTCTACCAGATCAAGAGTGATATTAGATATCTTTGTTTATTTATCGCCTGTGGAAATAACACTAAAGGTTTATATTTGATGTAATGTCATTATTTTATAATATTTATTTACTAAAGAAATTTCCTCTAGTTTTGGTTTTTAAAAGTTCTTTTCTTTTTCCTAACGAATAAGTTATTAATTTTCAAATTCCTTTTTAGCATATTTTAAGATGATCAATGGTTTTTGTCTTTTATTTATAGATTTTCCAGCATTAAGCAATTGTTGAACTCCCAAAATCAATTCTACTTGATTATGGTAGATATCTATTTCAGTCTTCTGCTTAATTTACTTTATTCTTATTTTATTTTGACCTTTCAAATCTGCATAAGTAAGATTGATTTACAGCTTTTGTATTTTGAACTCTTTTTGGTCACCTTTTCTACTTTGGGTTATGTTAACTTCATGAAATAAACGGAATTGCTTACCAGTAAAACTCTCTGATTCTAAAATCTTTTAGTGGAGAAAATTAATTGATAACTTGATTATTTTCCACCTTTATTGAACGTTTTATTTTTTTGGGCTTAGTTTTGATTTTTTTATATTTTCCTGTCAATTGTTTTATTCATTGAAATTTTAGAATTTATCAGCACAGACTTATACACAGTAAGTCAAAAGTAGTAAACCAAAATAACCTGCAAGGATACTTCATTGTTATAGGAAACAGAGAAATAGACATGCATGGTGAACTTGGCCTAAGCTGCTTTTTGGATATAGAGAAAGCCCATAGGAACTGTAAAAAAAATGCTACCACTCATATTAATACTCATAGTAGAAACCATGATGATGACTACTGTCAACTGAGCACCTACGTTGTGACAAATTCTGTAGTAAACATTTTTTCTGTGATATCTTATTTGTATTTCACAAGTACTCTGTGGAATAGGCGTAATTAGGGCTGTTTTATGAAGGGGTTCCCCTTTTTGAAGATAAGAAAACTGTAAATTAGAGCCTCTCAAGAGTTGTGTCTGCAAATAGATTGTAGGAGTACTCAGGCTTTTTTTTTTTTTTTTTTTTTTAGTCAGAGTCTCTTTGTGTCACCCAGGCTGGAGTGCAGTGGCATGCTCACAGCCACCACAGCCTCAACCTTCTGGGCTCAGGCGATTCTTCCACCTCAACCTTCCAGGTAGCTGGAACTACACATGCATGCCACCACGCCTGGGTAATTTTTTGATTTACTGTGGAGACGAGGTCTTGCCGTGTTGCCCAGGCTGGTCTTGAACCCATGGACTCACGCAATCCTCTTGCCTCCACCTCCCAAAGTGCTGGAATTGCAGGCGTGAGCTACCATGCCCAGCTAGGAATGCTCAGATGTTCTTAACCCTGGAGCTGGACAGGCGGGTCTTGGAGCAGCTGGATTCCTGGACCAGTCACCTTTGACCAACTACCACTTTGTCCCAGTGTACTGTACACGTACTATAATTCTCTATATCTACCAAGATGTGAAAAGTGGTAAGCAAGTTAAATTACTAATCTAAGATGGCAGGGATCCAAACCATGGTCTGTGTGACACCAATGGCCATGTTTCCCCATTGTCCCTCACTGTTCTTGAAGAACTGGGGAGTGGTGTTTCAGAAACATCATGTCCTTCAAATGAAAGCAGAAAGAAGCAGCAGAAGGTGTTTAATTATGCAACATGGGTTTCACACAGAAGATGTAGATTCTGAACACTTTAACACTGCAAGAGCTGGTACATGATGTAGACAAGTGTAGGAAACACAATGAAAGCTCTGTTGCATGTTTGCAAATTTCCTGGGTTTAGAACCAAATTTTATCTTTTTTTTTTTTTTTAAGTCATAGTCTCACTCTGTTGCCCAGGCTGGAATGCAGTGGCATGCTCATAGCCATCACAACCTTGACGTGCTGGACTCAGGTGATCCTCCTGTCTTAGCCTCCAGAGTAGCTGGGACTATAAGTGTATGACACCACTCCCAGCTACTTTTTAAATTATTTTTTTATAGAGATGAGGTCTCACTATGTTGGCTAGGCTGGTCTTGAACTCCTGGACTCAAGCAATCCTCCTGCCTCGACCTCCTATGAGATTATAGGTATGATCTACCATAACCAGCCTAAACTCCATCATTTTCTAGCTGTCTGACTCTGGAAAAATGGCTCTGCTTCTCTGTGCTTCAGGTTTCTCATTTTTGAAATGAAGATTAATTCATTTACTGATTTAACAAATATTTACTGATGGCCTCCTATGTGTCAGGCACTGTTTTTGTTTTGCAAATGCAGCAGTAAACTAAGTACCTGTTCTTTGAATTTACCCTACTTGGAGTTCATTGAGTTTCTTGGGTATGTACATTATGTTTTTTAAAATTAAAATTTAAGAAGTTATCAGCCATTATTTCTTCATGTTTTGTTTCTGCACCTTTCTTTTTCTTCTGTTTTTTTTTTCTGGGACTCCCATTGTGCATATGCTGGTAACTTATGGTTTTCCACAAGTGTCTGAAGCTCTGTTCAGGTTACTGCATGGGAGAGATCTAAGATGGACACCATGGAGCAGCAGACCGATACGTCTCTCACTGAACATGATAGAGAGTAGTAACCCAGCCATTGATAGACAGAGACATCCCAAACACTTTTGGATGGGCGAAGCATCCTGCACCCAGCAAATGTCTCTTTGAACACATAGATACCAGAAAGCAATGGCAGACATGGAAATATGGGCACCCCATCCCCCTGTCATGTGCCAAGCTCCCTCAGGAACTAAAGCCCTGCCCAGTGAATGAGAGTGGGTGAGTGATCCTAAGATGCTTTGGGTTGGTTCACCCCCTCCCAGTCATGTGTGAGTCATTGGTCCCACATGAGAGGAATCCTGGTCAGGACACAGTGGCAGGCAGCCAGAGGCCAAGTAGAATAGCGAACAAAACCCACGTTCGGTCAGCCAGTAAGTGTGGCTTTGGCCAGCTGAACTTCGTGGCCTGCTGAACTCAGTAACCAGCTCCAAGGCAGAAAAGACCGCTTACAGAGTGAACCTGACTGACACCCACAACCATCATCTGGTGTTTATCTTCCCAGCCAGATCAGAAAGAATCACCTCTGAGCCCTATATGCCTACAGGGAGGATTCTCTTCATCCCCAAGATGGGGAACTCATTATTTTTCAAGAGCAGAGTGTGGACTAAAACAGGGAAAACTGACACAAAATGCACCCAAAGGCTTTCTTGGTGGGAAGGCTTCTAGGTTGCAAACTGCAGACAGCAGATGGGGGTGGGGAGGAGGGTGGGGGGGTGCCCATCCCCCACCTGCTGTCAGCAGAGTGCTAGCAGCAGGACCTGAAAACTTACCTGACTAGATTAACAGTGTGAGAAAAAATCTACTGTAGAGAAACCTGCCACAGGGTGGAGCAAGGAGCAGAGTGAATGCCCCTCCCTCTCTCACTGTGTGATCTACACTGAACTACAGAAAGGGCCTTAGAGCAGAGGGTCATTGTCTAGCTTCAGAGCAACAAAACCAAAGTAATTATAGAGAAGGAAGAGAGGCCTGTCACAAATGAGAAAAAAAATCAATGAAAAAATATAGGGAACCCTAGGTCCTAAAGAGACAGCACCTGAAAAAGCAGCTATCAGAGCACAATGAAAATCCCCCAAAACAACCTGCCCCAGATGACAGTCATAGAAATCAGAGAGTGGATGGCTGAAATGAACAGAAAGAACCAGGAGAAACTAAAAGCAAAAACTCACTGAAGTCGCGTTGGAGGTAAAAGTGGAGTTGGGCAGTTTCAGAAAAGTTCATTCTGAAATAATGGAAATGAAGAACTTCATCCTGGAAATTAAAAACAGTAGCAAGCATAGGGAGCAGGACCAACCCGACAGAGGAAAGAATATCAGAGTTTGATGGCCAAAATATATAATTAACCCAGTCTGTCAAGTACATAAAGAAAAAGCTCAAAAAAAGGAGTAAAACTTCCAAGAGATGTGGGGTTATATCAAGAAGTCAAATCTATGCCTGATTGGTTTCCCTGAAGTAGAAAGGAAGACTGAGGACAACATGGAACAAACATTTCATGAGGTCATCCAAGAAAACTACCCACATCTTTCTAGAGAGGTGACCGTTCAAGCACAAGAGATTTCTTTCCACAAAGTATCACATGAGAAGATGATTTCCAAGGCACATTTTAATCCACCTCCACAAAGTAAGCATGAAAGAAAAAATATTAAAGGCAGCAAGAAAGAAAGGTCAGACTACCCACCAGGGAAGACCCATCAGAACTGTTCCAGACTTATCTGCAGGAACACTACAAACCAGAAGGAACTAGAGTCCAATTTTTTTTTCTTTGTTTTGAGTTGGAGTATCACTCTGTTGCCCAGACTGGAGTGCAGTGGTTGCTCCCAGCCACCACAGCCTCAACCTGCTGGGCTCCGGCGATCCTTCCACCTCAGTCTTCCAAGTAGCTGGAATTACAGGCGCACGCTACCACACCTGGCTAATTTTTTTGATTTATTGTAGAGATGAGGTGTCACCAAGTTGCCCAGGAGGGTCTCGAACCCACGGGCTCAGGCAGTCCACTCACCTCAGCCTCCCAAGGCGCGGGATTACAAGCTGAGCCACCGAACCCAGCTTGGAGTCCAATTTTTAACATTCTTAAAGATAGGCAATTCCAGCTAAGCTTCATCAGCAATGGAGAATTAAAATCCTTCACAGACATCCAATCCCTAAGAGAATTTGTTGCCTCCAGACAAACCTTTCAGGAGATGCTTAAGAAGGTGTTGAATACAGAAAAAAAAAAAAAACAGTCATAACCATCACAAAAGCACAGGCAAGCACAGAGTTAACAGATCATATAGAATACTCACAAAAAAGAAAATACATATATAAATACGAAAGTAAAAAGGAAACAAAGCAATTCCTAAGAGCCTGATGACAGGGATAAACTCTCACATTTCAATAATTGATTTCAACATAAATGGACTAAATGTGCCACTGCAGAAACATAGGCAAGCTGGATAAAGAAGCATGATCCAACAGTCTTCTGCCTTCAGGAAATTCATCTCACTGCAAAGGATACCCACAGGCTCAAAGTTGGGGGCTGAAAAATGTCTTTCAGGCAAATGGAAAACAGAAGAGAGCAGGTGTAGCTATTCTGATATCAGACAAAGCAGGCTTCAGACTATCAAAAGTTAAAAAGGACACAGAAAGACACTACATAATGATAAGAGGCTCACTCCACATCCACCAGCAAGAAATATCTATGTTAAACACATATGCACCCAACACAGGAGCACCATGTTTTACAAAGCAGCTGCTAAGTAATCTAAGAGAGGACATTGACTCTCACACAATCATAGTTGGAGACCTAACTACCCCACTAATAGTTTTATATAGATCATTGAAGCAAAAAACCAACAAGAAGATCTGGAACCCTAACTTGACACTCTACCAAATGGATTTAATAGACCTTTATGGAACACTCTACAGAGTATACATTCTACTCATCAGCACATTGAATATGCTCCAAGATCAATCATATTCTCAAGCATAAATCAAGCATGAACAAATTCAAAAAATCAAAATAATGCCATGCATCTTCTCAGAATACAGTGGAATACAAATAAATATCACCACCACCAAGATCCCCTCAAAACACACAAAGACATGGACACTAAAAAACATGCTGCTGAACAACTTCTGGGTCAACATGGAAATCAAGACAGAAATAAAAAGATTCCTGGAAACAAATGAAAATCAAGACACATCTTATCAGAACCTCTAGGATGCCATGAAAGCAATGTTAAGAGGAAAATTCATAGCACTGCATGCACACATCAGGAAAAGAAAGATCACAAGTAAATACCCTAATCTCATACCTAAAGGAGCTGGAAAGGCAAGATCATTTACTTGATTACTAGGTGGCCTTAATTCCTGGGATGCAGGGCTGGTTCAACATTTGCAAGACCATAAATGTAATTCAGCACATTAACAGAAGTCTAACCAAGAACCACATGATTATATCATTAGGTGCAGAAAAAGCATTTGACAAAATCCAGCATCCCTTCTTGATAAAAACCCTCGAGCACCTAGGTGTAGGAGGAACATTCCTTAAAATAGTTAGAGCCATCGATGATAAACCCACAGCCAACATTTTGTTCAATGAGCAGAAGTTGTAAGCATTCCCCCTAAGAATGGAACAAGACAAGGATGCCAACTCTCACACCTCCTGTTCAACATAGTGCTAGAAGTCCTAGGCAGAGCAATCAGGCAAGAGAAGGATATCAGGGGTATCCAAATAAGAAAAGAGGAAGTGAAGCATTTGCAGCCAATATGATTCTATACCTTGAAAATCCTAGAGAATCTGTCACAAACTTCCTTGCACTGAGACATGACTTTGGTGAAGTCTTGGGTTATAAAATCAATGTGCAAAAGACAGTTGCATTTCTATACACCAGCAACAAGTGGGTGGAGAAACAAAATAAAAGGCATAATCGCATTCAAAATAGCTCACACACAAATGATATACCTTAGCATCCACTTAACTAGAGAAGTGAAAGACGCTTACAATGAAAACTACAAAATACTCCTCAAAGAAATCAAGGATGACACAAACAAATGGAAAAACATTCCATGCTCATGGACTGGAAGAATCAATATTGTTAAGATGTCCATCCTACCAAAGGCAATCTACAGATTCAATGCAATATCCATCAAATTACCATTATCACTTTTCTTAGACCTGGAAATGACAATACTTAAATTCAAAAAAGAGCATGAATAGCCAAAGCAATCCTCGGCATAAGGAACTAAGTGGGAGGTATCATACTTCCAGACTTTAAGCTTTATTACAAGACTACAATAACTAAAACAGCCTGGTATTGTTATAAGGGTAGGCACATAGACCAATGGAACAGGACAGAGATTCCAGAAACAAAAACATGGACTCTCAATCAACTTATCTTCGAGAAAGCCATCAATAACAATCACTGGAGAAAAGAGAACTTATTTAGCAAATGGTACTGGAAAAACTGCCTAACCACTTGCAGAAAAATGAAATTGGACCCACCTGTCATCATGTACAATTATCAACTCTAAATGGATCAAAAACCTAAACATAAAACATCAAAGTATAAGAATCCTAGAAGAAAACATTTATGCACGTCAAAGTAGGCAATAGATTATTGACCAAAGTCCCCAAAAGTGAATGCCATAAAAGCTAAGATAGACAAATGGGACCTCATCAAACTGAAAAGCTTTTGCACAGCAAGAGAAACCATCAAGAGAGTAAAGAGACAACCCACAGAATGGGAAAAATATTTGCCAATTATGCATCTGACAAAGGCCTAACATTCAGGATCTACAAGGAACTTGAACGAAATGAAAGGAATAAACCAAACAACCCCATTAAAAAGGTGGGCAAAGGATATGAACAGACATTTTCAAAAGATGACACACAAGCAGCCAACAGACACATGAAAATCTGGCCAATCTCACTGATCATCAGAGAAATGCAAATCAAAACTACAATAAGATACCACTTAACTTCAGTAAGGATGGCCATCATTAATAAGTCAAAAAAACAACAGATCCTGGTGTGGGTGTTGAGAAAAGGGAATGCTTATACACTGTTGGTGGGAGTGTAAGCTGTGGAAAGCAGGGTGGCAATTCCTAAAAGAACTAAAAACTGACCTTCCATATGATCCAGCAATCCCTCTTATGGGAATATACCTGGAGGAATAGAAAAGACACCTGAACACACATGTTTATTGTCTATTATGCACAATAGCAAAAACATGGAACCAACCTTACTGCTCATTGAAAGTGAACTGGATAAAGAAAATGTGGTACATATACACAGTCATATTTACATATACATAGTACATACATACATATGTACATATGCTACATATTACAGTCATAAAGAAGAACAAAATCATGGAGTTCACAGCAAATTGAATGGAGTTGGAGTCCATCATACTAAGTGAACTATCACAGAAACCAAGAACTGAATACTGAATGTTCTCACTCATAAGTGGGCCTTGAACATTAGTCACATTAGCACAAGGGAGGGATGGGCAGTCACTGGGCACTGCTAGGGAAGGGAGGGAGGGATAAAGGTGGTGGGCACATGACAACACGAAGAGTATCTGGTCTACTACTAAGGAGAGTGAGGGTCAGTTAGAAGGCCAAACTTCACCTGCAGGTAGCCTACTTATGTAGTTCATTCTCACTTGTACGCCACATTCCTATAATGAAATACAATTTAAAAAATGAAGCTCTGTTAATTTCCTTCACTATTTTTCTTTTTGTTTCTTGGTCTGGGCAACTCAATTGACCTGTCTTTGTGTTTTCTGATTCTATCTTATGCCAGTTCTGCTATGAAGAGGTGGAGGAGAGGAATAGTGAGACAGGCACCATATTAGCCTATGAAAGATCTCTTTGAGGAGATGACATTTGAGTTGTGACTTGAGTGAGACAACTTGGTCTTTATCCAAGGTAAAGAACAGGAAGTGTGAGGGTGGCCAGTTTTACCCAAGGAACAGAAAGAACAATGTGGAGGGACATGAGGACAGAAAGGAGACCAGATTATGTGGGCCTGAGGCCATGACAAGCAGTTTTAGATTTTTTTCTGATTGCAAAGGAAAGACAGTGAAGAGTTTTGGGTACGATATGTTGGAGTCTGATTTAGACTTGAAAAAATAACTTTGATTACTGGAGAGTAGCAGGTCATCAGAGAGTAAGAGCTGAGGCAGGGTGACTACAGATGAGGACCCAATGTTGTCTGACTGGGGCCTCCAGACCCAATGTGATCTGACTGGGGCCATGGAGTGGACACAGTGTGGAGCAGCTGGCTTTGGAATGTAGCATGGAGGTAGAGTTGATAGGATCGACTGATAGATTGGATGTGGGCTCTAGGACAAAAAGAAATCATAGATAATTCTTAGGATTCAGAACCAATCAACTGAGTGAATTTCAGTGCCGTTTACTGAGATGGAGCCGGCTTTAGGTCTGGGTAGTACAGAAAATTTGGAAGGAAAGTGAACACGAATGATACTGTGTAAACAAATGTGAAAAAAATGCTAAATGAATGCTTTAGGTTTTTTTGTAGAACTTTGTGTGTGTGTGTGTGTTGGAGTTTCACTCTGTTGACCAGGCTGGAGTGCTGTGGCATGTTCCCGGTCACCGCAGCCTCAATGGGCTGGGTTCAGGCGATCCTTCCGCCTCAGCCTTCCAAGTAGCTGGAGCTACAGGCATGTGCCACCACACCTGGCTAATTTTTCTTGATTTATTGTAGAGATAAGGTCTCCCCAAGTTGCTTGAGCTTGTTGAACCCATGGGCTCTGGCAATCCTCTCACCTCGGCCTCCCAAAGTGCTGGGATCATAGGCATGAGCCACCATGCCTGACCTATAGTACTTTTTGATACTCAGTCCATTTTTGTGGAAATGAATAGTCAGCAGTCCTTCTAAAAGCCTCTCTTGTTAGCCTCTCAATCTCATTGTGCTTCCAGTAGGAATGCCTAAATACATGACTATTTGGTCAATGATAAGCTTTTTTTTTTTAATGTATTTTTTCCTTAGAAGGTTGTATTTTTTTTTTTTTTGGTACAACTTTGCAACCAAAGAACATTTTAAAAGCCCTATCTGACAAAGGCCTAACATCTAAGATCAGAACTCAAATGTACCAAAAAGAAGAAAACAAATAGTCTCATTAGAAAGTGGGCAAAAGATACGAATAGACACTTCTCAAAAGAAGACATACGAGCAGCTAACAGATACATGAAAAAATGCTTAGTCTCACTAGTCATCAAAGAAATGCAAATTAAAAACACACTGAGATACCACCTAACTCTAGTCAGGATGGCCATCATCAATAACTCAAAAAACAACAGATGCTGGAGAGGATGCAGGGAAAACGAAACACTTCTACACTGTTGGTGGGAGTGTAAATTAGTACAGCCTCTGTGGAAAACAGTGTGGCAATTCTTAAAATATCTAAAAATCGACCTCCCATACGACCCCATAATCCTCCTACTAGGAATAGACCTGGAGGAACTCACATCACTCTATGAAAAAGATATCTGCACACACGTTTATTGCAGCATTATTCACAATAGCAAAAACATGGAACCAACCATGCTGCCCATCAAAGGAGGACTGGATTAAAAAAATGAACCAGGTATCACATGTTCTCACTCATAAGTGGATCTTGAACAACTATTGTAATACTACAAGAAAGGAATTGGCAGTAGTGGGAAACTGCCAAGGGAGGGCGGGGGCGAGAGTGGCAGTAGTGGGAAACTGCCAGGGGAGGGGGGGCACACCTCATCAACAAGGGTACCTGCATAATGAACATTTGTATACCTAACCCTGAATTGTACCTCACATATTTCAAATAAAAAATTTAAAAAATAAAATAAAAGCCCTATTGCTGAAAAATGATGGAGATTTCTCTTTGGTTGAGAGTAAGGTACTTAATATTTTCCTTGGTCATGGTAAAATATCTGTTTTAGGTGATAGGTTGTTCTCAGGCCGGATTGTAGACTCTGCTTCCTTGGGTTGGAGCAAGTGGCCGATCATTCCCCAGAGATCTTCACAAACCAGTTCTGTGTTCCTACCTGAGCGCCCCAGATGTGCAACACAAATCAGTGTTCTAGTTCTGAGAGCTTTATTTATTTATTTTTAAACTCACTGCCAGTTGCTCTAAAATACCCTGCATCTGAGAAAGAATCTTTATTACTTAGGCAGACTTGAATTTTTTCACGGAGAAGTGGGAGGACTTAATTATAGTTTCAACACACATTGGCATGCTTGGAACAATTCAGAAGGAAGTCAGAGAATTTTGAGAATTTAGGCCAAGCTACTTATTCCATCTTAATAAGGTTGTGACTTGATGTTTATTTTACCAGCAAATATTCCCATAAGTACCAGGTAATTGGGCTTTATTCTATGGCCTGAAGGCCAATATCCTGCCCTTGGTGAAACCAATTGAAAAAGTGAATTCCAAAGATGGAATTTCTCCATGGAAAATGTGTTGCTTACAGCCCTTGGTATTCACACCTAGGTCCTGTTGGCAGCGGTTCATTGGACAGCTGAAACAGGCATGGTGGTACAGAAAGGCAGTTTCTATGGAAACGTGAACCCAAATGATATTGGGGCTTTGAAGATCAAAGGCAACACCCTGAATTGTTTGGAGAGTCCAGTGAAGGTTCCAGAACTTTATTGTTCTCTACAGAAAACACTGCAGCCAAGGCTTTGGAATGCTGTCTCCTCCAGGTGAATTAAAACTATGTGCACAAATGGAGGATTGTAGGTTGTTGTGAGTTTATCTGCTCTAATTATTTTACCAGCTCTTTCACAACATCCATCTCTGCCATAAAGAAAATGATCATTTTTCATTTTATCTTTCTCATCTCTGTATTAGTAAATAGGCGAGGCAATAAGGCATACTAAATATGCTAAGTTTGTAAAGTAGGTAGCAGATAGCGAATCTCTCTTTTTATTAATCATAGGCAATCTATTCAGTGCACCTTTTTCATATTTTTCTTTTCTTTTTTTTTTTTGAGTCACAGTCTCACTCTGTCACCCAGGCTGGAGTGCAGTGTTAAGCTCACGACCACTGCAGACTTGACCTGCTGGGCTCAGGTGATCCTTCCACTTCAGCCTTCCAAGTAGCTGGAACCACAGGCGTGCACCACCACACCCAGCTAATTTTTTGATTTATTGTAGAGACGAGGTCTTGCCAAGTTGCCCAGGCTGGTCTCAAACCCCTGGACTCGGGCAATCCTCTTGCCTCCTCCTCCCAAAGTGCTGGGATTACAGGCATGAGCCACTGTGCCCAGTCCATTCATTTTTCTTAATATATACAAATGGCTGCGTTGCCAGGTGTCATGCAGCTGAATTTCAGGTCTGCCCATAAATAAGGCTTTGACCTACAATAGTGTTCCCTCATACAAGTATAGTCTTTAAACTGATTCTTTGTTTAGTATTCATAACACACATCCCATTATCATAGTGTTATCAGAAATTAAAATGGAGAAAAATATTTCTCATGAATGTGTCCTCTCCAAAAATACACTTTTATTTTGTGGCTCTTGAGTTAGACATGTTTCTTCCTACAAGTTCCCACTTTATAAAAGTCAAAGCATGCTGACTAAGGACAATGGCTCAGAGTCTTCTTGGCTAATGGGTATTGTTCATAGAAAAGATCTGAATATACTGCATTTTTCCATGTGGATTTATATCCTTGGTTTCGAGGGACACTTTGGAGTCCGCTGGGCATACTATGGTGAGTCACAGTGTTCAAAAGCATCGTGTTCACCATGAAGTAATGAAATGGAGACTGTGGGTATGTCATACTAAGATTTATGATGTTAGTAATCTGTGCATATGACACATGGACAAAGAGAGAGGTACTTTTATTTATTTTATTTTTTGTTTCAATCGCTTTAAGGGTACAAATGGTGTTTGGTTACATGGATGTGTTATATAGTGGCAAATATAGTGGCAAAAAAGTCTGGGCTTTATGCATACCCACCACCCCCACCTCCCCGCACATTGTAGGAACAATACATTTAAAGTAGCTTTTTATGAAGTATTTAATCCTTCCTAGCCTTACTTCTTAGAGACTTCCAAAACCAAAGCCATTAAGCTACCTAGACTGTATTTGCTAGAGTCTGTTATTTTCTGTACTCTCCTATAGGGAGAAGGGTCTTCCTTTCAGCTCACAGGAACCATACCTTCTCTGTTCCTTGTCTCTGGGGCAGTTCTGTTTTGTCCCAGCCACAGTACTCAGCTAGTCTAGATATTATCTTCTCGCTCCTGCTTTCTTCACCTGTGAAGAATCAGGTTCACGTTTGTAATAATTTTCTCTTGTTGTACCTCTATTTTGTTCTTCCTACACCACCAAGAAAGGGCATTTAACTTTGGATTGTGATGTATTACACTGGAATTTTAACTTCTTTCTATGCAAAGCATTATGTTTAAGTAGTGAGCTATAACTAGAGTTCAAATCAAACTAGCAAACTGTTTGACATTTAATACATAGGATCATAGGATAAAGACAATATGGATGGGACTCTGGAGAACACTTACCAGTATTTTGCTGTCGTTTTGACTAAAGGACAATTAACAGCAGAAGAAAAGGGCATATTCACTGGATGTCTGGTGGCATAGAGAAAGTTTCACCCAAAGTGAGCATAATATGTCTTTGATGTCTATTATTTTATCTTCAGAAAATTTGCAACTTTGGAAATCTCTAAATTATATCCTTACTTATTTTCTAATAAATGTAATATTTTGAAATTGAGGGCGGTGGTCCCGGCTTATAATGTACTTTTAAGGTAGCACCTAGCATTGTCCATATCCCTTGAGAAGATTATATACCTCAATACAAAAGATACAGTGTAGACAAATATGTTCTTGTCAGATGAGAAAACTGAGATCCAGAAATACAGAGGTTTTTCTCAAGATTACCGTGGCAGAACCAGCATGAGAATTCAGGTCCGATGACTTCCAGCTCAATGGGTTTCCCATCAAACTCTGACATAAGTTTCAACCTGATGTTTTTTCCACATGGGTTTCTGGAAACTAGGGTTTCTGTAAGTCAGGAAAAATCTTTGGAACCCAACTGACCCTATTTAACCTGATTTCTGTGGTATATAAGTGAAGCTGAAAAATTGCTGTAAGAGTAATATCTATATAGACCTCTGAGAGCAGCCTTGTTCAGAAAGAGAGTTGTGAGGGTGTGCATGTGTGTGTGTGTGTCAGTAGATGAAGGGGAGATGAGTGGTTGAGTGGTGCTGGTGGTGGCAGTGGTGGGTAACATTCAGCAGTAGATGATCATATTTTCCCATTTTCTGAAACCACTACTCTTTCCTGAAAGCCATTAGTCTGGTTTTGGCTTCAGGTTGCTGGAGGAAAGCATTATTTAGTGAGTGCTGCAGGGGTTGATTCTTGTGGAACTCATGAGAGTGAGATCTGGCCACTGTCAAAATTTTCACAAAATTCTGGATTTTCAGAGACATTTTGTACTCTACTTGTGAGTTTAATCTAAATAGTCCTGTTCTCTATCTCCCACATAAAATGAATGGTTAAAAAGAAGAAATTTACTTGTTCCATATGGAAGATATAAAAAATATTTGAGTGACTGAATAAATGGGTGAAACTTTGGGAATAACTATTACTCAAAATTGCATTGCCATTTTCAGTGGTGGATAACCTGTAATTTCAAAATCATGTCCAATTCTTCAGACCTTCATATGTGGGAAAACATTGTGCTATTCTAAACTAAATTGATGAGGAAAGAACAGACAATATTATGTCCCTTGAAAGATGGTAATTCAAGTGAAATGTACATATGCTAACCAACCAGATAGAAATAAGGAAAAAATCTATTTCTTCCTTTCATGGGTGAAGTTAAAGAATTCTGTCTCCTCTCTTTGGTCAGATGAACTGCCTGTGGGTATCGATTAAGTGAATACATGCTTCAAATAACCTTGGCTTTCTACTCAGTGCCAGCCTCTCAAGTGGAAGTTGAAAATATAAAAATGACCAAGGTCAATTATGTCCCCAAGTTTCTTACAGTCCAGTGGAAAGACAGCTACATGAACGACTAACTATAGTATAACACGGTAAGCAAGTTTTTACATTAGTGATATAAACCAGAAGAATTGTGTTAATTGATATTATCTGGGGGGTATAGGGAGGGGACGTTAAGGAGGGCACCTCTGAAGAGATAAGTTGAAATGTAAGTGGGTGTAAACATTTTTCCAGGCAAAAAAAGGGGAAAGGTGTGAAAAGAGGAGAAACAAGGCTAGGCAATGGAAGTGGAAAAGTGCCATGATCTGTTGAGAAATGACAAGGAGAAGAGGTAAGCACAAGTCAGACTGAGGGGGCACTCATGGCATGCGACACAGAGGTGGGTGGCAGCCAAGAAGCCACTCGACGGGACATGGGCTCTTTAAGATGCCGTCTCTGACAGGAGCTGGTAGAATTGATTGGGTGGTGGGTGGTGGGTGGCGTCAGAAGATGGGGGAGAAGGAAACCAGTGTTATTTAATTCTGTAATTCCTTTATTCATACAGACTCAAAAATTTTTGCTCGAAGTGAAGGCAGGCTTTAGAAAAGCTGATTTTATCTCAGATTGATAGACAAGGTGACAGTGAAGAGAAAATAAGGTTGCATGCAATGAGGAGAGGTGTAGATGTAGGAATAAACAGTTTTTTCACATGAGATGTTCAGAAATCTTAATTTGTTCAAATCTGTGAGCATGACGAAAGCAGTCACCATATGATCCCTTAGACAACTAGAGAAGAGTGGGAGAGAAGAGAAGGCATAACCATATTATATATTTATTTATTCCATAAGAGTTCATATTAAGTGAAGAAAACCAGACACCAAACTTAAAAAAATAGATATACTCCCCACCCCACACGCCCCAGACTCCCCCATCAGCCACAGCCAGTGTCAGAGTGGTACATGTGTTGCAAGCAATGAACCTACATTATTAGCACTTCTTTATCACCGTGTCGTCATCCGTTTTGTACTGCTATGATGGATTAGGTGACATATAAACAGCAGAATTTTATTTCTCACCTTTCTGGAGGCTGGGAAGTTCAAGATCAAGGCACTGGCAGACTGATTATCTGGTGAACCAGGCACTTCTTGGTTCATAGACAATTGTCTTCTTGTTGTGTCCTTACATAATAGAAGAGGTGAGGAGTTTCCCCAAGATGTCTTTTATAAAGGCACTAATCCCAGTCGTGAAGGCTCTACCCTCATAACCTAAATCAAAGGCCCTACCTCCAAATTCCATCACCGTGGGGGTAAGAGTTGTAACACATGCGTAGGAGGGGCACAAACCTTCAGTCTATAGCATATCCCAAACCCATAGTTTACATTAGGGTTCACACTTCATGTTGTACATCCTCTGGATTTTGATAAATGCAGATGAATGTATTCATCATTATGGTGCCCTACAGAATAGTTTCACTACCCTAAAAATTCTCTGTGCTCTGTAAATCTTATTTATTTATTTATTATAGAGACAAAGTCTTGCCAGGTTGCCCAGGCTGATCTCAAACTCCTGGTTTCAAACGATTCTCCCGACTTGGCCTCCCAAAATATTGGGATTACAGATGTGAGACATTGCACCCCACTTGTAAAACTTTTAAATAATCATATATTTGTATAAAACATTAGAATTCCATTCAGTGGCATGTTTTAAAAGTGCTGATATGCTTGCTCAAAGGGTGTGCTACTGTCCTTTCTTGTAGCCTGATCTTTTATTAGATCACTGCAAGTCCACT
Organism: Tarsius wallacei; assembly: GCA_963574415.1. NCBI lineage: Eukaryota > Metazoa > Chordata > Mammalia > Primates > Tarsiidae > Tarsius > Tarsius wallacei. The sequence goes on along the minus strand of CAUYQG010158027.1, from coordinate 22,939 downwards.
TTTCATGTTTGCATCATTCGATCTAAATAATGGTGAGATGAGATTATTTGGGCTAGAAGACAGTTCCTTTTTTTCATGAAAATTCATAGCTACAATGAGACATGTCGGGGAAGAGGCCTCACTTACCTCCATACGAAAGTAGTAAAGTAAACATGTTAGGGATATATAAATAATTTCAAATACTCACACTCATTTAGAGCCTCAGTCACTCATATAAGCCATACTGTCAGACACTCCAGCTGCAGTGAGAATGTGCTAAAAAAAAAATCCCGCCGGGCTCGGTGGCTCAGCCTGTAATCCCGCGCCTTGGGAGGCTGAGGTGAGTGGATTGCCTGAGCCCGCGGGTTTGAGACCCGCCTGGGCAGGCGAAACCTCATCTCTACAATAAAAATCAAAAAAATTAGCCGGGCGTGGTAGCGCGTGCCTGTAATTTCGGCTACTCGGAAGGCTGAGGCGGAAGGAGCGCCGGAGCCCAGCAGGTCGAGGCTGCGGTGGCCGGGAGTGGCCACTGCACTCCAGTCTGGGCGATCGAGTGGGACTCCAACTCAAAAAAAAAAAAAAAAAAAAAAAAAAAATCCCAGCACATCTTTTTCCTGCAAAGCAACCATTGTGGTGATGGTGTGGTCGCATGGAGGGGTGTACATGTGCATAACAAGGCTTAACATTTTTTAAAAAGTGTAATTAGCTACATGGAAGCAAACTAATTAATGACAGCATTTAAAGAGAGAAATGGCTTAGGGAAAGGTATTCTAGAAAAGAAATATCTAGCAGTATAAATAAAGCCTGTTTCAGACATTTTTGTCACATTTTTTTCCTGTTAATTTTGGAAATATACTGGTTAGAGCAAGAGAAGAAAATTAAGGATGAAATATTATTTGATTATAAATGGGACAAAAATAAATTTTCATAGTATTCTTTAAATAAAAATTATAGTTCTATCTGAAGATAGACAGTTGTAAGATTACTGCTAGGATGGACCAAATTCATAGATCGTTTTGGAAAATAAAAGTCTGATATTTTAATTAAATCTAAACTTAGGTTAAAAAAGAGAAAATAATTGACTGTGTATTGTAGTATTAAAAAATTACTCTAAGAATACTTTTTTTTTGCCTGTCACCGCCCACTGTCCTGTGAATGCTACGTAGGCACAATTTTCTTCTTAAGAACATTGGAATGCTATCTTTTGGAATAATTTTGTTTTTGAGCATGTGATGTCAAATGAATACATACTTGAGAAGGAAGGAAATATGTGACTGTATAGAAATTTACATCCAGCTGTAAATTCAGTATCTTTTCCTCTTGATATGTGAAGGCAGGGGTGAGAGGGAGCACAGCATGTGGCAAATATGTGGATAGAGACATGAGAGGATTTCTTAGTCTAATGTATGGCCAGCCCCCAACCCACCACCACTTTTCTCTAGTTGATTGAAATCCACTATGAATATGACTCTAGCCGACCATTCAGATTGCTCTTCTTTAGCGTACTGAGTAAAATGTCAATTTGTATTCCGCCCTGAGATGCTTTTATGTAAATAAGAAGTGCTACTTATTAAAAATCAGTACACGCAAGAGTATAAACTAAATAACATCAAGTCTTCAAAGCTTCTCCATGACACAGATTGTCAGTGCTAACTCTAAATCATTATTTATGTAGCAAAAGTTTGTGGGAGTATATGCGAGAGGGACTAGAGATGCCGGGAGAGTCTTCCTGCTCACATCAAAGGGGACATCAGGACTTCTTTTTGCAAAGGGGTCTCCGAGACTTCTGGGGAAAGCAAAAGAACTAGTCAACTAATTAACTACAGGGAAGAGATTCATTAAACTGGACACGTGCTGTTTGTACCTTCCTGGATATATGTTATAGTTAACAAAATTTACAATAAAAAATAGTGGAGAGTACCTTGGGATTGACAGGCACCCAGGCCACTGGGATTTAAGCAATTAAACAATAAAGGGAGACAAGTATTGACTACTGGTTTCTGGTGAAAACATGACCCATATGTAGGAAACTTTGTGAGTGATATCTAACAGCTGATCCCAAAGCTTTGGATATTGTTTGATTGCTACTGGGGAGGAATGTTTTTGAGGATATCATTTATAAATACTCTCTAACACAGCTCTGTGTAAGTGTGTCACAAATTTCATCAGTGAGGAAACAATTGAATAACAATTGAAATAAATTTTTTCTCAGTTGTCAAATACTTATACACTTGGAGGTGAATGAGTGTATGCTGGAAGGAGACCTCTATCAAAGGTGAAACGTGATGAACTGGGCCAGTAATGGTAGAAGCATGACTGCTGGGAAAAAGTACAGAAGTGATGGCAGCAATAACAGAACTGGTTGGAGAAAATAATCCAAGGAGAAATGACCCTCCAGGACTCAGTGAGACAGAGAAGTGGTAGGGATTTGAAGTTTGGGGACTCAATATTCAAACACCACCATGACTCTTGCTGACACCCATAACTTCCTTCTCTCCACACTAGCCTTTCTTTGTAAGTGACTAGGGAGGAGGGAAACAGGTGTTACATTCTTATTACCACTTGAATTGCCATCTCATCTTGTCTGTTTCCTAAACTGGAATGATTTCAGGAAATAAGGTTTGTATTTTAAATTAAAATAGCTAGTGTATGAAGGGTGGGCTTTGTTTAAAATATATATGTGTACAAATATATACATGTGAATATATTGGTATATTTAATCCTATCTTGTGGCAATATTTAATCCACATATAACTAATTTGCAACTAATTAATTTAGGGCATTGTGCTAAGTGTTAAGTTGGGTACTAAGACGTTAAGATCCAGTGTTAGCGCTCAAAAAATTTCATGATGGAACTGATAAGTTATTCTTCTGTTTCTAAGTTTTCAGTTTTAGGACTAAGTGCTGGGTTTGTGGGATGAATTATTCAAGGTAGTTAGCTGTAAAATGAAAACAAAACAAACCATCTCCCAAACTGAATAGCTTATATATCAATGTGGAAAGGTCTGTCTACTCTACGCAGTAAGTTAGGGCCCTGAACACCTTCCATTTCATGCCTCTACCATTATATTGGACCTCAGAGTCCTCCACTGGATTCTCTGCTTCTGGGATTCAGTTAGGGACAAGCCTGGAAATGGCAAATGTCACATTTCTCACATTTTAGGGGCCAGACTGAACCCCATCACCCACTGACTACAAGGAGGGCAGAGAAGTGTAGTCTTCCTGTGTTCCTAGAGGAAAGAAATGGGGTCAGGATGGCACATAGCATGGTTTCTGCCATTAGAAGATGCCTCTTAGGCTGACATTTTCTAATTTTTTGGAACTTAGGCTGACATTTTCTAACTTCTTGAACTGGGTTTTTTTTTTTTGTAACTAGTCATTACATTTTTCACCTTTTAATAAGAAATAGACACAGGAAATACAATGAAAACTTATCAAATACCTACTGTGTCCATACACCATCTCAATTAGTTCTCATGTTACCTAACTCAATGGTATAGTTCTAGATTACTTATGTAGTTACTGAGACTGAGACAAGTTAGGCAGTTTGCTTGAAGACACTTGACTAGAGACTCATGGAGTAAGTTTTTAGATTGGCAATCTCTTTCCCAGGCATTTGCTCTTTCATTACTTCTGAAGTAGGATGTTTGGCTCAGGATGAATAAATGTTTGTTGAATGAATGAGAAAAGATAAATGAAGTTATGAAAAAGACAAAAGTAAGTAAGCAATTCAGAAAACATTTGAGAAACGCTAACAGGTTTAACAACCAAACAAAAAAAGACAAAAAATGTAAATCTATGGGCTTAGAATGCTAAGAAAAATGGGCTCAGCATTCAGTTTGTGGTTTATTCTCATCCAGAACCTGGAGAGCAGTGATTGGTTCATTCTTTTGAACCATTCATTCAACAATGATTTAATAAAAGCCAACCTCGTGTAAATCATGAGATACAGTGATGAAGAGGGCAGAAAGTTCTTTCCTTCATGAAGCTTCCACATATAGGAAAGGCATGAATAACCACTCACATGTAGCTTTTTTTGGATTTGAGCAGCCCTTTCTCTTCTAAATGCTGCAGTTGAAACCTGCCTAATGTTAGTTTTATTTTTTCTAGGTAGAGAGGAGAATCCTTTCTGCAGGGAAGCACAGTAACAACAAAGTTGTTTCTTACGACAGAAGGCTTCTAAGCACCAGTCTCCTTTTCTAGAAATTGTTGAATGGCTTCTTCCAAACACATCGGGAGCTCAGCGTTTAATGATGGTACTGTAAAGTGTCTTTGCGTTGGTATGGTTCAAAGGGTTTCAAAAGCTTTACAACTTTTTTGCTACAAAATCAGCTTTCTCAACTAAATCCTGTGACTTTGCACTTCTTGAACTGATTTTCGGCAGAAAGAAGACAGTTCTGGAAGCCGGGCATGTGGAAGAGAAAACTATCAGGTTCTAGGGAGTACCTTTTCACTAACTTTTTAGCTCGTGAGTCTCTGAGTGAAAAATCAAAGTAAAAGAAAACATGATTCATGAAAGCAGAATCATGATTATTTATTCATTTTAAAGTAAGATTCTAACTATAATTTTAATACATGTTGAGGTGCTAAATTAATAATACAGTGGGGTTCTGCATCTATTGGTTTAACCAATCACTGAATATTTGAAAAAAATAAATGAATGGTTGTGTCTGTACTGAACATGCGCTGACTTTTTTCTTGTTATTTTCCCCTAAACCATAGGATGTAACACTTATTTACATAACAGTTATTTTGTATTAGCTTGAAATGAGTTAAAGTATATGGGAGAATGTGTGTAGGTTATATACAAACACTACACCATTTTATATCAGGCACTTGAGCATCTATGAATTTTGATATGAGGTGTTGGGAGGGTTGGTTCTGGAACCAATCCCCATGAATATCAAGAGGTGAGTATATGTTATCTCTTTTTGAAGTTTTCTAAAATGTTAGTTAGGAAAACACCTTTCTCCTGTATTTTTCTGTCAATTGTTAAAATTATTAAATCCCATCCATGCTTCTTGAATTTTTCCAGGATTAATCCCCTTGGTCTTTTGTATAACTATATTTTTATTTTTAGTGTTTTTCAATTATTCAACAAATAGTTATTTGGTATTTACCATGTGTCAGGCCCTCTTATAGGTTCTTGGGAACCATTTATGAACCAAATGGAAAAAAGTCTCCAGTCTTGACTTTTGTTTCAGCAGAAGGAGCTAGTGTAGTAAGTCGGTAGTAGTTAGGAGGAAGGCCCCCTGAGGAGATGCCATTAGAGCAAAGACTTGAACGAGATGAGGGAGTAGCCCAGTGGTTATCTTGGGGAAAAGAGTTCCAGACAGCAGGAGCACTCCTTGCAAAGGCCCTGAGGCAGAGGCATGCTTGGTATATTTGAGGAAAAGCAAGGAGGTGAGTGTGGTTGGGGAGGTGAGCTCAGAGCTGTAAAGCAGGCCTGATGGTGGGGCGTACGATTTTGGCTTTTATGCTGAGGACCATGAGGAACTCCTGCAGATTCTTTTTTACTTGTATAGGTCTTATTTTGTTCAAGAAGTTGCTCCACTTAATTTTATTCCAGGCCTCATAAAATAAGGCTATATTGTAACATTCTTTTGAAATCGAATCACTATGCATAATGGATTGTGACAACCTGAAAAGCTAAGACACCTTATTTCAAACAAGAGGCCCAGGCTGCCTGTGTTGTACAAGATGAAGCACCTGTGATCAGGGGCCCTCCATCTTTGTCTCCCCTCCTACAGATTTTTGACCTTTGTAGGGACATCACATCTTTTACCGTTTCCCTTTTTCTTTTGCTACTTTAATGTTGGACAATTTTTAATATTTATAAATTGTGTTATTAATAGTTTCTAATCACGAGTAAGTTCTGAGTTTTTATCTGGTATCTGCTTCCTACAGAATGCAGAATCAGATGCTGCCACAGCTTACTTACATAAACAAACAACTCTTTATTTTTTATTTTAAAGATGTGGGGTACAATTCAGGGTTAGGTATACAAATGTTCATTATGCAAGTAGCCTTGTTGATGAGGTGTGTCCCCCCTCCCCTGGCAGTTTCCTACTACTGCAAATCCTGCCCCCCCCCAACCCTCGACAATTTCCAACTACTGCCAATCCCTTTCTTACAGTATTATGATATTTGTTCAAGATCTGCTTATGAGTGAGAACACGTGATACTCAGTTCTTTGTTTCTGTGATAGATCACTCAATAATTTAGACTCTAAGTCCAACCAAGTTGCTGCAAAGTTCATAATTTTGTCCTTCTTCATAGCTGTGTAATAATATTCTATCATGTGTGTGTACCACACTTAACAAACAACTCTTTATGTATGGATTCCAGGAGGTCAAGAGATCTGATTAACTGCCTTTGCTTATGACTCAGTTGGTCCAAATATCAGCATAGATGCACAATTAGAGTGCAGATCTTACAGTGATGTAATGTTTGCATATGTTACATTTTATAATTTACCTTATTCTGTTTCTTTTAGATGGATCGCTGAACATTTCCAATCTAGTAACCCCCACCCACCCCAGAATGCATTCCATATGCACATGATGATGCCCCTAAACATGTTTGAAAGTATGAGCAAACTTGTATTTTATAGTTTATGCCCACTGCTCTTTTGCAAATACATTGTGTGACACTTCACATGCTATAAGGAAATATTCTGTGTTTTCCAGTTATGTTAAGAGAGTGGTTTTTAGGTCTCGGTCCAGGCCCAGGGTCTGGTAAGGTCATTGTCCAGTTTGCCCAGTTCACCTTAGGGTAGAACAGCCATGGATGTGAACTTCGTGGAGTGTATGGCCATGGGTGTGAACTTTGTGGAGTGAGCAGCCATGGGTATGAACTTCGTGGAGTGCTTCTGACTTGGAGCAATGGGCCCATCTAAGGAGAGAAGAATTACTTACTCTACTTCTGTTTGCATGTAAAGAGTTGAGTGAGCAGAGAAGTAAACTAATTGCTAGTTACTTCCAGTAATGGAAGCAATTTTATTTTGGCAGCTGGTGAGATACAGTGGGAAGCTGACAGTCACTGTAAAAGCCTGAGGAAAAGTGGTAAGAGAATCCTTAGTCTGCTCATCATACAGCCCTCAGGCAAGTGGAACAAAAGCAATCCTTACATTTCCATATGATTCAATTCTCACCAAGGGTTCCATCAAGGCTCCAAGGTAGTGAGATGATTCCTATTCTTTAGCCTTGGCCTCTATGTCCATATTACTTTTCAGGCACTGGGCGGGTGACCTCATGACTTTTTTTTTTTTTAATTTTAGAAAAAGGGAAATTTAATATAGTCAATGTCCATTATAAGCATATATATGCTGATTCTAAAATAACTCAGCATGAATAAATATAACAAATATGTAAAGAAATACAAAATATTGTTTACGTACTGTATACTAAGGATATAACACTAAATGCTTGCTAAATTTCAGGACTTTAACACATGTTGCTCTTTTTTTTTTTTTTTGAGTTGGTGTCTCACTTTGTCATCCAGGCTGGAGTGCAGTGGCACGCTCGTGGCCACCGCAGCATCAACCTGCTGGGCTCAGGCAATCCTTCCGCTTCAGCCTTCCAAGTAGCTGGAACGACAGGCACATACTACCATGCCCGGCTTATTTTTTGACTTATCATAGAGACAAGGTCCCACCAAGTTGCCTAGACTGGCCTCGAACCCCTGAGCTCAGGCAATCCTCTCGCCTCGGCATCCCAAAGTGCTGGGATTACAAACTTGAGCCACTGTGCCTGGTATGTTGCTTCATTTAATACTCACAACAAAGCACTCCTTCCTCCCAAATAGATTAGTCTAAAGCAGTTGTAATAATCTCATCTTCCTTGCTAGCGATCTTTATAGTTTTGGGCTGTACATCATGACTTTCGTGAACTTTAGGTACTACTGACTTCACTGACCTCTTCCTCCATAAAAATATTAAACATTACATATTCTGAATGTGTTGGTATAAAGACAAATATATTTATATTATATTTTAGTTTTTTTTGACCTAAAAGTTTATTTTTTTGCTTTGATTCTAAAATAACTCAGAACATATTCATGGGCTTCTAAAAGTATTGTGGACCCTAGATCCTGGGTTACTACTAGGCCTCGTGGATAAGTTGGTCCTGCATCTCCAGAGATGGCTGTAATTATGGAAAGAGGTTGAGGATTCAGGAATCCTGGTCTCAGCCAAATAATCTGATGATAGTAATAATTTGATCTCAAGAAGAGTCTAAAGCAAGAATTGAGGCTACATAGCCAGTTAAAAATGTATCTTCTAACAACTGTGAAGGGAAGAGAGTGTTTTTGTGAGTTATTCATCTTAGAAGACTAACACATCTTAGTAGACACTTGCCCTCTCTTCTTGACCTCTTCTGCCTTTTATCCAATAATCCTCCAAATTTTTGCCCCGACTCCCATCCCTTTTTAGAAGAAACTGCCCAGGAATGCCAACCTCCTGGTAGCAGGAGACTGAAGGCCAGCAGCCTTTGGCAGCACCTGGCTTTGACTGTTGGATGAGAACCCTAGACAAGAATGTGCTGTAGTTTATTTGGGCATCACCTGATTTTTGACTTGGCCAAGGAATGCCACTGCCTTAGTGATTTGTAGAGAAAAGCAGATTGCTAGTAAGTTGTCACCATTCAACCCCTAATGTCACCAAATTTGCCTCAACCTGGACCAGAGGTGATTCCATCTCTCAGGTTAATTTTGGGGGAAAAAAGTCCTGGACTGGTAGGGAAGAGAAAGGTGGGTGGAAGTTTGAGGTGCAAGCTCTGTCAGATGTTTCTTTTTTTAAACACATACTCTCCTCCTCTAATTATAAAGTCATGCGATCCACAGATGTTGGCTTGGCAAGTGTGAACCAGGCAGTAAGAAAAATGAAGCAGCAGAGTGTTCAGGGTGCCAGGTACTGAGGCATGAGTTTTCACGGAAGCAACACCTTCCCAGTTCACTGGTGAACAGTAAAAACATTTTACTCTCCATCCTCCTCCTTTTTTCTTCAGGGTTTTAGAAAAACGTTGGGTGGGAAAGTTGGGTTGGGCTGGGGAAAAAAGGAGAGAGTACCGCAAAGGTGTTTTTCTATAGAACAGCTGGGCCCTCTGTACCCTATCTTGTGTTTGGTTTGGGTTTTATAGGTCTACCGTTGAAATACATCAGTGCTGGCTGCCAGAAGGATTGAAAAGTCATCTGGAATAAAGATAGGAGCTGAACATGACCTCATGGGAAGAATGTTGCTCAGGGGAGACAAGCGGGAAACTTACATAGATGTGGGGGGCTGACACACCGTTCCCTTTCCAGGGAAGGGTGGGCGGGGGCGTCCTGCCAAATGCTGGTAAAATGTTCTGAAGGGCAAATCTTACATGGCTTGAGCATTTGGAATTTTTTTGTTGGCTTCTTTCTACTGCCACATTTTCCAAGTCCTTCTTGGGTATAGGAAAGCTCCCTTCATTTCCTCGCAGGCTGTTAATTTCCTAATATGTAGCCTTTTGTCTCATTGACTAAATCCAAGAGGGGTTAGAAAATTAGAAACTTATTGTCTCACAGGTAGTTCTGTGAAGACTAAAGTTCCACGGGCACAAGTCTAAGAAACTACTGGATGCGAGAAGAGAGGCCTGGAACAGATCCTTCCCTAGTACCTTCCCAGGCAGGGTGGCCTGCTGACATTTTAGTCTCAAACTTCAAGCCTCCACAAGCACGAGACAATACATTCCTATTATTGAAGTCATTCGGTTAGTGGTACTTTGTTATGACAGCCCTAGGAAGTGAATATATCACATAAACCCCTTTAACAAAGCGAGTGTCTGAATTTGTCTCCAGGGCCTTCTTTCTCTCTGTCTCTTTTGCAATATTTTCCCCCCAAGAGCATGAAGATCGCTCAGAGGGAGCCTGTTTGCAGGATTGTTACCAGTGGTTAAAGTTTCATGCACACTCTGTATTTGTGGTTGAGGAAGTTTTGCTAAGTTATGTAAATCTGAGTATTTCAAAATAAATGGCAACATCAGTTCTGGATAAATATGTTCTTTATTTTTGAATCAGGAAAATCATTTGATAAAAGATTTGAAAAAAATACTTTTACGTTTTCTGACGCATTACAACAACAATTAAATGTGCCCTACATTTAAATAATAGTTAGAAAGAGTGTAATTGGGCAATCTCAAGTTAGTTATTTACCCCTCTAAGTAATACCTATATTTAAAAATTGATGGTAACAATAGTTTTCTGCTTATATAAAAGTGTTGCTTTAGAAAAAAGAACTGAAGAATGCGAAAGCCCTTTGTGAACTGTAAAATGCTATACACTTATGTTGATGGTAACCAAATTTAAGATTGTTACTTTATTTATAATTTGTTCTCTCTTTTAAAATGAATTTGAGATTTCTTGTAATGAAATATACCACTTTCTAAAAGAACTAAAATAGGAAACAAAATATAAAATCACCTAGGGGAAAGAGAAGGCAAATATACTCCAAATTTTAAACTAAAATTGTGGGGTGGAGACTGCCTTAGCAAACAGCTAGGTTACCATTCCTAGACTTCCTTGCAGTTAAATGTGGCCATGTGACATGGGTCCTCATGAGTGGAAATGCTACGTGCTACTTCCAGATCTGACTCATAAAGCTTCCCACTGAGAACTCCTTCATGCCATAATCCATTCACAAAGCATGGAATGGTGATGTGAAGACAGGGTGATCATTTTTTTTTCTTTTTTTGAGTTGGAGTCTCACTCTGTTGCCCAGGCTGGAGTGCAGTGGCACGCTCACAGCCACTGCAGCCTTGAACTGCTGGGCTCAGGGGATCCTTCTGCCTCAGCCTTCCAAGTAGCTGGAACTACAGGCAGATGCCACCATGCCTGGCTAACATTTTTTATTTATTATAGAGATGAGGGCTCATCAAGTTGCACAGGCTGGTCTCGAACCTGTGAGCTAAGGCAATCCTCTCACCTCAGCCTCCCAAAGTGCTGGGATTATAGACGTGAGCCTCCACGCCTGGCTGACAGGGTGATCTTAGAAGCCACACTTGAGTATGACAGAGCTCTGTTAGCCTTGACTGTCAGGAGAAGATCCTTTCTGTCCTCCACAAGGCAATCAGGAGCCTGTGTCCCAGGCTGTGTACGAGAGCGTAGTGAGTGACATTTTCATTTAATGGCAGGCTAGTCTACTATAACTAATATATATAGTTACTGTGCTTGAATATCAAATTTAGCTTTCAACATTTCTGAATCATAAACTGCTAAAGTTAGAAGACATCTTAGAGAACTAGTCTACTCATTCATTTTCCAAGTCATTACCTCTCTCTGTGCCCAATCCTTGAGTATCTCTAGATCTTCTTCATGATTAAATTCAACATCCTCAATGTGGTTCGCAACACATGTTCCCATTTCTCCTTACTTTTCTACTTTGTTTCTTTTTACGCTTTTTCTTGCAGACCCTTCTCCAATTAAACAGAAAAACATTTTTCTGTCTTTATTATCTTTGTCATATTTATGTTTCTTTTGCTCTCCCTAGCTCTTTTCTTGCCTATTTTGAGATTAGCTCAATTGTCACCTCCTCTGGAAAGCATTTCCTAGTGATTTTTTCTCTCCTGACTGATTAGATAGCCCTCTTACAAGGACTTTTCAACAAGACTAAAGTTCATTCACGACAGACGTCTTTCTTTGAGACATCTTTGTATTTTTAGTTTCTAACATGGTACCTGGAATTTTTTACAAATAAGTGAACACATTATTTTAGCAAAAACTGATTACTTTGTCAAGTACTGCGTTTGTCAGGCACTTTGTCAAGTGCTGGGGATACAATGGTCATAAAAAATTGACAGGGCACATGCCTTCATGGAGATATAGTCTAGCAAGGGAGACAGACATTAGTCAAATGCACAAATAAAAATACAGTACTGATAAATGCTGCATACACACATATATCAGGGTTGACTTGTCAGCACTTGAGCAGAAGTTTGATTCAGCACTCAAAAATATTGCAGTTCTAGAACATTTAGAATTGTGGGCTTCCATAAATATAACCATAGCTGTCATGTATTGAGCCCTGATTATGGGTGAAACACTTTAAAAGGATTATCACATGAAGATCTCACTGAGTCCTCATGAATGCCTTATCAGACATAGACTATTGAAGAATATGAGTATGTAATTATGATCTTCAGATAAAACTCAACCAGAACCATCTATTTCAAAGTGTAGTAAAAAAAAAAAATGCATTGGAGACTCAGAAGGGAGAGGGTGAAAGGGTGGGGAAATGAAAAATCACCTATCGGGTACAATGTGCACAGGTGGGAGCGGTGGCAACACTTAAAACCCAGACTTCTTTGCCACCATACAGTGCATCCATGTAACAAAAATTATTTGTACCCCCTAAAGCTATTGAAATAATTTTTAAAAAGGAAAGAAAATGAAATACCATGAAAAAATAAAGTGTAGTCAAAAATGGATTGGGAGAAAAAATGGATTGGGGAGCCTGGCAAGGTGGCTCACGCCTGTAATCCCAGCACTTTGGGAGGTAGAGGTGAGAGGATTACCTGAGCTCAGGGGTTCGAGACCAGCCTGAGCAACATGGCGAGACCTCGTCTCTACAATAAATTTAAAAAATTAGCCAGGCATGGTGGTGTGTGCCTGTGGTTCCAGCTACTTGGAAGGCTGAGGTGGAAGGATCGCCTGAGTCCAGCAGGTCAAGGCTGCAGTGGCCATGAGCGTGCCATTGCACTCCAGCCTGGGCAACTGAAACTCTGATTCAAAAAAAAAAAAGGATTGGGGAATTGGTTTTCAGAATACTTGGACCTAGCTCTGATAACTAGTGTTGCCTGGGAGTTGAGCTCCAACTCACCTTATTCACAGAAAGAATTAAAAAATGTGAAGCATCTCAGATCTGGTGAAACTTCACTCTAAATCAATCATATCATTGGCATATGAAAAATGGGGATCTTAATTGTGTGGAGAGAGCAAATGATGGACAAAGAAGGAAAGAGAAAGAGAAACAGAGAGAGAGAAGGAAAAGAAAGAGGGAGGAGAAATACGGTAACTCTCAGGTGGGGATAAACTTTCCTAGGCCCCCCCAAGTGCTCACAGAAATTCACAGATGGCAATGATATGACTGATTTGGAGGGATTATCTTTCAAAGATAAGAAGTGCTAGCGCTAGGAGTGTTATGTGATCTACCTAAATTAAGTTATAGAAAAATAAAGAACCTGTACAATGACCACTTGTTTGCCTAATCCTGAATTATACCCCACATCTTCAAAAAAAGTACACTAAAGAAAGCTCTGTTTTCATACATATGGAAATCAATGTCTCCCAGAGATAATAATAAAACATATATATATAACAAACAGCAATAACATATATATATATGCAGGTTTATAATTTCAGCTATCTAAAAAAGCAAGCAGTCAAGTTTTTCAGGTGATGCCTGTTTGGCTCTTAATTATCAAAGAGACTGTTTGGAATTTTATAATCATTCATTCATTCACATATGGGAGTGAGAAAGTTCCATAAGACATTGTTCTTGCTCTGGAAGAGAGTGAAGCAGATTGGCAAGCAAATGAAGGATACTGCTAAGTGCTCTGAGAGGGTAGCTGTGAAGTGTTATGGAAATGCATATTTTATAACACTTAACATAGATTTCATAACACTTTCATAAATTTCCACGCATGATCATGAAGGACATGGATCAATAGATACTTTTGACTTGTGCCTTCCCCCCTTTTGAGTCTGAATTTCACTCTGTCACCCAAGGCGGGAGTGCAGTGACACTGTCACAGCCTCAACACAGCCTCCACCTCCTAGGTTCTGGCAACCTTCTGGCCTCAGTCAACCAAGTGGCTGGAACTACAGGCGCACACTACCACATCCGCTATTATTTGGAATTTTTGTAGAGATGAAATCTCACTATGTTGCTTAGGGTGGTCCCAAACTCCTGGGCTCAAGCAATTCTCCTGCTTCAGCCTCTCAAAATACTGGGATTACAGGTGTGAGCCATGGCGCCTGGCCTAAGAACACTTTCAATACTGCTCTTTCACTCACTCCTCCACTCAATGACTAAGGCTTCAGAGTTAACAAGATGAAGGCCACAGACCTGCTGTCAGCTGGGCCGGTTTTACTTCCCTTGTCGCTCTCAGAGGTAAGGCTGAATGTGAACTGGGGCCTCTAAATAAGTGCCAACTGATTCATGTGGTTCCTAACCAAAAACAAAACAAAACGGTCACCTGACCATCCAGCTGTGCTGGGCTTGGCTCAGGGTGGTCCTGGAATACACTCTACATGCTGTGGAAGGGCCTTCTCAAGGATGATCTTGGCTGCAAGCGTTACCTGCCCTAGCACTCGCGGGAGATGCTCAACACAGCACGGCCAAGAAGGCACATCGGCTGCACATGGGCTCTGTGCTGCCATCACAGGGGACAATTCCTGACCACTTCGTGGGCGTTTTAGAGACATGAGAACAGGATTATACAGACAGACTTGTAATACACACACATAACTTGAACATGAGCCACATTCTTGTGGAGTGGGCCAATCTTGACATGTCCTCTCCCAGCCTCCTCGTTTAGCTCATCTTATTAGGAACTGTGAGCATGTTAAATGATATAAATTCAAAAGGTGAGATAAGACTGAGACTTGGGGGGAGGGTTGTTCATTTTTTTAAGAGACAGGGTCTCACTCTGTCATCTAGGCTGGCTCACTGTGACCTCCAACTCCTGGGTTCACGTGATCCTTCTGTCTCAGCCTCTCAAGTAGGTGGGACTACAAGCACACACCACCACACCCAGCAAATTTTTTTTTTTTTTTTTTGTAGATACAGGAATCTCGCTATATTGCTCAGGCTGATCTCAAACTCTTGAGCTCATGTGATTCTTCAGCCTTGGCCTCCCAAAGTGCTGGGATGACAGGTGTGAGCCACTGTGCCCAGCCTAGTTTTGTTTTTAGATTTCTGTTTCTAGAAACCGAAGCATTTCCCCCCTTATTGCTTTAACAAAGGATATTTTCAAGAAAAGCGAATCCACCTGCCTCTAATTCAGTTCCAGTGTACCCCCTTAGCATGTGACCTTGCCTGGGCTAGCTCTATCCAAAAAAATATTTTACTCTTTTAAGGTGGTGCTACCTTGTAAACAGGTGCTCCATCAAGCAGCTGCCCAGCCCCTATCTCAATTCATGCTTGATTCAAACTCAGAATGAGCCTAGTGTAAGCAACCAGACTCCCCAAGAGGTTGGAAAACATGCCACCCAGTGCTCAGGAGGGGAGAGCTGTGAAACAGCGATTGAACTTTTGCAAAACTCAGCCCCAATCCTTCCCTCCCTCCGGGATCAAATGAAAATTGCAGAGGTTATGTGCAGTTCCTCATTCAAGCTGACCTTTTCAGTTCAAGAGAAACAAGGGTGACAGGAAAGAAGCGCAACTCCTAGACAGAGGGCCACCCTGCCTGGGGACAGCATTGCCATAGGGGTCACATCAACAGATCTTGGTAGCTTTATCTTAGAACTAGAAAGAATGGCCAGAGAAGCAGAGAGCACCCTCATTAACGCTGATTTACTAGAGAGACTGAAAATTCTCCCTTCCTCTTTGGTATCCCCCAAGTGACTCCTGCCAATTTGTGAAGCTGCACATCATTATTTTAATTGTCTGCAGCCTTGGGTGGGTTTTAATCATCTCACTGGCCTGGCTGCGAGCAGGGCTCTGGACACTACAGTAAAGAGTTTTCACAGGGACATTTGGTGGCCACCAACTCAGATGGAACCAAGGGAACTAAAGGAACATCGTCACTGATAAGCTTTGGACCAAGTTTTGGGTTTTGCTTTGTTTTCGCCTTCTCTTATAACATAGTAGCTGATTGTCCTTATGTAACAATGAGAAATTGGAGTCAGACTCTGGCAGAAGTTTTTATTTGATCAACAAAACACTACACAAAAAAATAGTCCTGCCTGGCCCTCTTCCCAAAGCTCTCTCCTCTTTCCTGCTGAAAGGTTCCCTTATTGCCAACCCTACCGGCAACCCTCCTAAAGGAAAAAGTCGCACCCTCCCCCACCATGGCACACAATGTTAATTACTAGGCAGGGGAGTGTCATCAGACCCAACTTAGAGAAAGTGCACACACATCCTTTCTCCTGCTGTTGGTTCCTCCTTATACATCCTCCATCCTGGGAGCTCCATAGGCCTGGACCTCAAGACCCCTGCAGAGCACTCAGCAGGGGAGCTGAGGAGCCTGGGTTGGCTGTACCTCCCACACACAGGCACAGCCATGGGTGTGTCCTGCTGGACTTCTGCTCTTCGCTCAATGCCATGCGATGGAACGGAAACAAACTCTTGGGTGCTCTTGGTATTTGAATCACTGTCGAAATGGGTTTGACACCAAAAAAGTTGGGAAATTTTCCTTTTTTTTTTTTTAGTTGGAGTCTCACTCTGTCACCCAGGCTGGAGTACAGTGGCACACTCATGGCTATCACATCCACGACCTGCAGGGCTCAGGCGATCCCTCCACCTCAGCCTCCCAAGTAGCTGGAACTACAGGCATGCTACCATGCCTGGCTAATGTTTTTTATTTATTATCGTAGAGACAAATTCTCGCCAAGTTGCCCAGGCTGGTCTTGAATATCTGGGCTCAGGCAATCCTCTCACCTCCCAAAGTGCTAGGATTACAGATGTGAGCCACCACGCCTGATCTGGAAACTTCTCTGCGCGAGAAGGAGGGAAATGTGAGAGAAAAGATGGGTGCTGCTCCAAAAAAAATAGGTGGTCCTGCAGTATCTTGGAGGAGACCCACAGTTGGTCAGCCAGTAGTCTCCTGGAGGGCAAGCATGGTGGGAGTTGCCTTTGATGACTGTT
Source organism: Tarsius wallacei (assembly GCA_963574415.1). Lineage (NCBI taxonomy): Eukaryota > Metazoa > Chordata > Mammalia > Primates > Tarsiidae > Tarsius > Tarsius wallacei. Next base: position 6,135 of record CAUYQG010158027.1, on the reverse strand, counting down.
AGTGCTGCTGCCCACCTCAGTCTGGACATTGCTTGTAACATTCTCCAATGGTGTCCTAAATCTGTGCAATTCTAAATTTCTGAGACTACCCAGACAAAAGAGATTCTGCTGAATCAGGAGCTAGGCTCTCAGGAGAATCTCTTGGGTTACAAGGGGGGCGTAGCTAAGGGGTGGCCCACCAAAAAGCTCATCTAAGAACTTGACTGCCACTGGAGTTGCTAGGGAAACTGGCATGGCGGAAGTCAACCCAAGCTGAGCCTAGCTAGCAAGTGGCTCACAAGGCTGGGGACCACCATGTCATAGCACTCATGACGGGTAGAGGGCTCAGAGGAAGGGTGAAACCACCACAGTTACAAGGACACATTCAGGAGACAACGAAGGACAACAAAGAGGTTAGTGAAGAGGGCTGGTTCCTGCTGAAATACAAAAACAAAAGTCTTCCTTTACACAAATCAACACCATACCTCTGCCATGGAGATAAGAAAAGTGGCCACAAACCAGCCCAAAATAGTCTCCAAGGAACCAGTCTTTCTGGAGAGATGACATTCTACAAAGTCTTTGATTTCCCAACATCCTCCCCTCTGTGCCTTGCTGTGCAGCGTGACACTGATTTATTAAACCAAAGTGAACAGAGGTTCATTTAATTTTGAAGATTTCTCAACCCACTTCCAGATCACTGGAGATACTCTCGGTTGTTGTGAAGCTGAAGCTGGAAGTCTCTGTCGTCCCACAAATCTGGGTCTAGTGAGGCAGACGGGTCATCTCCTGGGATTAAAAAAAGGAATACAGTACTAAGAAAACTCCCTTTTCAGGTGAAGGTAAGTAACAAAAAAAGGATACGCAGTTGTGTTTAATCAGTGATTTCTGGCTTCTGAGATCCCCCCCAAGCTCATCTGGAGTGAGCTGGCCCAATCCTCGGACAGCTGTGGGGTCAGAGGCAGTTGAGCAGAGGCCCAGCACCAGCCTCCAAATCTAAGTCAAGCAAGCTGGTCGGTTTTCCTAAACAAAGAAAACACACGTCCGCAAGTTCTTGGTTGAAGACAAATTTCTAGAAACGTTTCCTTCTGAGTAGATTTCAAAGCACAGGTTGGCCTTCCTCCACAGAGAAGGAGAAAGAGGATGAAGACAGTTAGACTCACTGGTTTGCTTTGCGAGGTCATCATTTTTCATTATTTGCCAGAAGTGAAAACATATACATTGAGATGGATAAGTTGTCTGGCATGCACACCACAGAGCTCATGGTGCAAGTTCTGTTAGAATAAGCCTCTGGAATTCTTTCACTCAGAAACGAGTTCTTTCCACCTCCCCTCACCAAGCTGCGCCAACGGCAACTGGAGATGTTCTCAGGGCTCCTCAGCTCCAGTCATTATCTTTATTTTTTTTGAGTCAGGGTCTCATTCTGTTACCCAGGCTGGAGTGCGGTGACATGATCATGGTTTACCACAGCCTCAACCTCCTGAGCTCAGGCAATCCTCCCACCTCAGCCTTCCAAGTAGCTGGGACTACAGGTATGTGCCACAATGCCCAGCTAATTTTTGATTTTTTTTTTTTTTTAGAGATAAGGCCTTGCTATGTTGCCCAGGCTGGCTGGTCTCAAACTCCTGGACTCAAGCAATCCTCCTGCTTCAACCTCCCAAAGTGCTGGGATTACAGGTGTGAGCCACCACACCCAGCTCAAGTCATCTAATAGAGAGGTCCCCTTCCTGGACAGAGGCTGGAAAGCAGCCTCCCTACTGGACATCTGGCTTTTGTGTGTCCAGTGCCAGGCAAGGCCCTGGGAGACACAGAACAGGCACCCCGTTCCTGCCCTGGAGAAGTCTGTGGTTTAGTGGGGCAGCTGGGTGCTGAGGCTCCTCCCATGATAGCTGCCCTGAACTGGGGCCACCGTTGCTAGGCTGCTAGTTCAGAACAGTTATGCCAGCAGGAAGTCAAGGCCTGCTTTTAGCTCTGCCCTTTGACATGTGAGATAAGTCACTCATCTCAGGATCCTCTGTCTGCAGTGTAATACATATAATTAGAGAGTTACTGAACATCTCCCTGCAATAAACTGCAGTTGCATATGCCCAGATATATTTTAATGATTCAGATTAAAAAGGAATACAGCTTTGTTCCCAGGTCTTCTTGAGTAAAATCCAGGCGCCTGTTCCTGCCAGTCCACAGGTCATTATTATAAATCTTTGGTATCCTCCAAAATGCTGATTCAGTAAGTGTTTGCTGAGAGAATGAGCAAAGAAGTCAAGAATCAGCATTGGCTCCTGGCACTGTGATGACTAGAGCTTAAACAACTATGACCCTCACCATCAAGGACATCTGTTGTCCTTGCCTGCTAAGTAAGTATCCTTTTCCCCTTTTTCTAGGAATAGCTCTTCATTTGGCTTTGGGGAAGTTTCACTCCTTGTTGGACACAATCATGGTGGTTCTTTTATATAATTCTAAGCGAGGCTAGAATCCTAGCATCAGAATTTCCATCTTGACTGTTCTTGAGGATGGTCAGAGGCTGACTGAGACTGTAGTATCCATGGGTTTCCTCTGCCTGGACCCCAGGATCTGCCCTGGCTCCTGTCTTTTCTAAGCCTGTATTTTCTGCCTTTCCTTGATTTCTGCAACCTACCTGCATATCTTTTTTTTTTTTTTTGAGTTGGAGTCTCGCTCTGTCACCCAAACTGGAGTGCAGTGGCCGCTCCCAACCACCACAGCCTCAACCTGCTGGGCTCCGGCGATCCTTCCGCCTCAGCCTTCCAAGTAGCTGGAACTACAGGCGTGCGCCTGGCTAATTTTTGATTTATTGTAGAGATGAGGTCTCGCCAAGTTGCCCAGGCGGGTCTCGAACCCGCGGGCTCAGGTAATCCGCTCACCTCAGCCTCCCAAGGCGCAGGATTACAGGCTGAGCCACCGAGCCCGGCTCTACCTGCATATCTTTACAAAAATATATTTTTGCTTAACTTAACTAGAGTTGACTTCTGTTGCTTACAACTGAAGTATTCTAACCACTACACATGCCTTCAGAAAAAGTCCAGGTTATTAAAATGGGAAACCAAAATAGAAATTTCAAAGCTAAAAGAAGTCTTCAAAAATCTAGTTAAATTAGACAATCCAATCATTTCCCAGACAATCTGACCCAGAGAAGTGAAGTGACTCGACCAAAATCCTAACACTGGTTGGTCAAAGTCAAGCCTAGAATCCAGGAGACCTGGTTCCCTGTCTGGGAGTCCTTCTGCTTTTCCCTCTATTTCCTCTCCTCAGATTTTCCCTTCTAAGGTTACCACCTATGACTGTTTTTGTGCTACTTCAGAAGAGTTACAGAGTTGAGTAGTTGTGACAGGGGACATAGAATCCACCAAGTCTGAAATACTGTCTTGTCCTTTATAGGAAAAGGTTGCCAACATCTGCCAAAAAACATACATGAATAAATGAGTGTGACTGTGTTCCAATAAAGCTTTATTTGTAGATGCTGAAAAGTTAATTCCATATAATTTTCAAATTTCTCAAAATGTTTTTTTCAAACATTTTAAATTGTCAACCCCATTCTTAGTTCATGGACTGTACAAAGACAGGCGGCAGACTTGGTTTGACCTACAGGCTGTCATCTACCCATCCCTGGTTAAGCCAGTTTGAGTTATGGTTTCTACTACTTGCAGTGAAATAGACCTGACTGGTACAATAAAGTCATCCATATGTTTATTGATCATCTACTATAAGGGAGGCATACAAACAAGGAGTAAGCTACAATCCCTTCCCTACCAAGCATTTCACAATCTAGTCAGGGACTCAGGGCTTCCATGATAACAGTCACAATTTATTGAGCACTTATTAAAATGTTTTAATCGTCTTGCCCTCAAGATGAATTGTGCCATTTAGTCTTCGCTAGCAATGCCATGAAATGGCTTATAGATGAGGAGAGTGAGGCACAGAGAGATCAAGTGCCTGGCCCAAGGTCATACAGTCAACGAGTAGTAGAGGGAAGATCAGAACCCAGGCTGTGACACTGAAGCCTGGAGCCTACGCTATGTGAACCTGCCATCTTGTGGCTCCCACCCACGCTGAGTCCTGCTGTCCACCCTCTGCCCTCCTGACCCATCCTTCATAGACCCAAGGACTCACCTCCCAGGTCTTCGAACACCCCAGCCATCAACTCTTGAAACTTATTTTCCTTCTGAACACTCACAGTTCCTGATGTCTAGATGCCTCATCTTGAGCATACAGAGTTTTGATTGTCATTTAATTTCTGCTGTATTTATTCTCTCCCAAGCTGTGGTGTCAAGGGTGGGAACACTCCTCTGCCTCTTCAGTAACCCTCAGGGACAAACACACAGTGAGCTCAAAGTTGAAGGAAAAAAAAAAAACGTAGCAAAAGAATGAGATCAAAGGAGAGATCCGCAGCCTGAGAAACAATTAAGAACCAAGACATCACTGCCTTTTATAAATGAGAAAAAAAAAAGAAGGCACAAAAAAGACCATCCCCCAAAATGAACCAAACATATCTGAAAAATACTTGAGGTCATGCAAGTTAAAACAGAGGGAAAAGACAATGACTAAAGCAACTATAAAGAGAGGAATAGAAATAGATAAACCGATATCCACTCCTAAAAGAGAAACCTTCTCTCTACCCCAAAACATAGAACAGAACAGAAAAAAATATTTGAGGACATAACACAAAAAAATTTTTCCAAACTCTACACTTGAATCTGCAGATTAAAGGGACCCACTCTATTCCAGAAAAGGTCTGGGCATTTAAAAAGGGGGAGTGGGGAGAGGAACTCCAAACTAGGAAAATTTGATAGAATTCTCGTCATGGAAGAAAGAATTCTTCAGGCATCCAAAGAGAAAATCCAGGGACTGACAAGGGGTAAACTCTAAGCCTGGCTTCATCCGTCTATATAGCAACATTTTTTGTGTGTGTGTGTGAGTTGGAGTCTCACTCTGTCACCCAGACTGGAGTGCAGTGGCCGCTCCCAGTTACCGCAGCCTCAACCTGCTGGGCTCCGGCGATCCTTCTTCCTCAGCCTTCCAAGTAGCGGAACTACACGTGTGCACTACCATGCCTGGCTAAGTTTTTTGATTTATTGTAGCGATGAGGTCTCGCCAAGTTGCCTAGACAGGTCTCAAACCCGCGGGCTCAGGCAATCCACTCACCTCAGCCTCCCAAGGTGCGGGATTACAGGCTGAGCCACCGAGTCCAGCTTCTGTGTTATCTTTTTACTATATTTTTGAGTTATTTTCTAAGTGGTTATTCCAGGAATTACAATATGCATCTTAATTTACCAAACCTATTTCAGGTTAATAACTCTACTGAGATATAGAAATTTTGTTCCAATATACTTCCATTTATACTTTCTCCTTTGTATTATTATTCATATGTATTACATTTATATATGTTATAAAGCCAATAATATAGTGTTACACCTATTAGTTCACATAATGTTTTGTCTTTCAAAGTTCTTAGAAAATATATGTGTGACTATAGTCTTTTATACTTACTCATATATCTACTATTTCCTGTGCTTTACATTTCTTTGTATAGTTTGAGTTACCACTGGATATAGTTTTCTATTAGTCTAAAGAATTTCCTTTAATATTTGTTTTAAAGCAGATTTGGTGGGTTGCTCTCAGCAGTCCAGATCTGATGTTGATTCATTTATACACAGCCCTGCTTTGTCAAAAATCCTTGTCAAAGCACTGCTTCACTTAAACTCTACTCTTCCCCATAATCCTATAACAACTTCACTTTTCCATTGTCTGGTCACCTCCTCCACAGTTCCTCTGGTGAGTGGTCTCCCTCATTACAATGAGCCAATAAATCTGTTTATAGGTTTATCTATGAAAGCTTATTGGGCTAGGACATTTATTTAGTACCTGTCATCAACAACTCAAAAAATAATAATTGCTGGAGAGGGTGTGGCGAAAAGGGAACACTTCTACACTGTTGGTGGGAGTGTAAACTAGTGCAACCTCTGTGGAAAACAGTATGGTGATTTCTAAAAGCCCTAAATATCAACCTCCCATCACCTGCAGAACAAATTTAATCCCTTCAGCGGAACCACAGAGGCAGCCATTAACGAATTTAGGTACCTCCCCCATGTCCTCTTCCTCTACCACTCTCTTCCCTCCACCACTCTTCTCATTTGAGTGTCTAGA
>CAUYQG010158026.1:0-26409 GCA_963574415.1 Tarsius wallacei | reverse complement strand
GGGCAGAACGGAATGCTTTGTAGACCACAAGACAGTGATATCTTTTGGAAGAGTATTTGTACATGAGGGAGTTCACGTCAGAATGGCTTTATGAAAAATATCACGTCTGAGTTGCTTGCTCTGTTCTTTGGTTTAAGCAAGGTTACTAATTGTGTCTGATGGAAGAATTTTTCAAAGACGACTTCTTTGTAAAAAGGGCATATAAGTTGGATGTTAACTAATAATAAACGGCATCTGTCCTGCTAACACCAGAGTCAGTTGTCTGGAGTGTTTCCTTCAACGCTGACGCCGTCTCTCCGTCAGGAAATCCTGACCCGCTGGAGCTGGACTCCGGCATTAGAGTCTAACATACTCAGTGATCTATCACAGAAACAAAGAACAGAGTACCACATGTTCTCACACTTAAGCGGACCCTGAACAATTACCATAATACCATAAGAAAGGGATTGACAGTAGTGAGATACTGCTGGGGTGGTGGTGAGGATACAACATCAAAAAGGGTACCTGATCTCAAACCAGGCAAAGTGGAAACCAAAGGAAGACCCAAACTTTACCTGTATGATGTCTTCTTATGTATCTAATCCTGAATTGTATCCCACATCTTTAAAATAAAATATAAAAAAATCATCTCACCTTTTTATTTACAGGATACTGATGATAAAACCTAATCTTTCTGCACATTTGTCAAAATCATACATAATAAAACTATGAAGAAAAAATAAATTTAAAGAAGTTTAATATCTAGAGCATAAATGAAGGTGAGATACTTCTAATTATGTTTAAGCAGATAAACTTTATGAAAATATCAGAGCCATAGAATTGTATTTTAAGCATTTGGCATAAGTAAATGAAAGAATATAAACGGAGGTCTTGCATAATTCTTCTACTAAAAGTAAAATTTTACATTACAAATGTCATATTAGTTGCATTCTATAGACTCTTACACAGTTTAAGTACTCTTATATTGTGCAAGAGTACTTTCTAAATATCAGACTTTAATTTAAAAATAATAACAACTTTTTTGAAGCAGTTTTAGTTACTTTGAACTCTTTATAAAAATAAAATACACTTGAAGAATTATTCAAATTTTTCCACTGGAAGAATGTTGCTAAAATTTTCAGAATAGTCATTTTTCTTTTATAATAGGTGTGAATTACATGCAGTAACTTCAAAGTGTCATGAAGATATAGAAGTTATACTTTTTATTGAATATCATATTTTTGCTTCATTTTATTTTTCATATTATATCAATTTGCAGATTGCCACACAGTAACAGACACCTCTCCTTACAAACGTCTATGAACTTCTCAAGTATTGAATAATCTTCTTAATTACAAAATTCAAAAGGCAAATTAATTTTTTACTACTTAAAAAATATTTTTATTTTTATTTTTTAGTTGGAATCTCACTCCATTGCCCAGGCTGGAGTGCAGTGGCATGCTCCCGGTCACCCCAGCATCAACTGCTGGGATCAGGCTTTCCTTCTGCCTCAACTTTCCAAGTAATGGGAACTAGGGATAATTTTCTGATTTATTGTAGAAATGAGGCCTCGTTAAGTTGCCCAGGCTCTTCTCGAATCCGTGGGCTGAGGCACTCCCCTCACTTCAGTCTCCCAAAGTACTGGGATTACAGGCTTGAGCCACCGTGCCTGAACTATTTTTAAAGTTTATTTCTCCAAGCAGTACAATTTCAATTTCGAGTTTTAGCAGAAAATTTCACAGTTAGAAGAGACTCAATACTTGTCTCATAAACAAAATAATATAACACACAAATGTTCTAATGAATGCTATGGATTCTAAACAGTTAATTGAGGTTCAAACATTCTAGTCAAGTTCTGATCCCACAGCTAAATCAGTAATAAGGTAGCTAATAAAGACAAAGTGATATTATTTAAAATGGAAAAGGGAATGAATTCATCACAATAAAATCTACTTGTAAGATTTTGCATGACATAAACACAGAGATGTTGGGACTACCTTAGATCTGAGTCACCTCACATATGTGGAAGCATCTTCTCTGATAAACTAAATTGGTGAGAAACCAACAAGTGCTGACAATTAAGTCTGTGAACTCTTTAAAATGTGCATCTCATTGCTGAATAGCACCATGATCATCTTCAAAGTAGTCTCCTTAGGAGGCTATGCACCAATGTCAGCACCTAGTTCACCCATCAAGGCAATTTTGGAACTCTTTTTCTGGAATGGCCATCAGAGAATGTCATGAGAATGTTGGAGTTTGAATTAGAGCGACAAAACAAACATTAAATTTCTTGTTTAATTAGTCAAGAGTGGAAGTGAAATCAAGGACACGTTAGTCCAAGCCCATGAGGATAATGTCATGAAGAAAACTACAGTGTACAAATGAATTAAATATTTTTCTGAGGGAAGAGAAAGCATCACTGATGAAGAGAGGTTGGGACTGCCAGTAACCAGCAGGACTTTTGAAAATATTGCAAAAATTTGTCAAATTGTGTGTGAGAAGCATAACAGACCACATACAAATTGATAGAGAAACAGGAAAATCTTGGCATGAGAATGGTGTGTGCAAAAATGATCCCAAAGGAGCTCTTGCAAAACAATAATGTACCAGCTCACACAGCACTCTCTGTGAGGGAGTTTTTAGCCAGTAAACAAATAACTATATTGAAACACCCTTTCTACACACCTGATCTGACCCCCAATAACATTTTTCTATACCCGAAGATAAAGGAAATCTTGAAAGGAAGACATTTTGGTGACATTCAGGACATCAAAGGTAATATGACAACAACTCTGATGGTCATTACAGAAAAAGTGTTCCAAAATTGCTTTGACAGGTGGACTAGTTGCTGGCATCAGCGCACAGTTCTCCAAGCGAAGTGTTTTGAAGGTGACCATAGTGATATTCATCAATGAGGTGTGTAGCACTTTTTCTAGGATGAGTTCGCTAACTTAATTGCCATTCTTTCCTACACAGTGCCTCACCAGAAGGGCAGGAGTTATCCCCCAAGACCAAGAAGTAGTTCACAGCATCTAGCACAGTAATACATCTATAGTTCTATGGTTTTGATGTAAATGGAGTTCAGCTACACTTCTTGCTTTTAATCTCAGTCATGTTATTTTACTCTCCCTGGTCATTTTTGTTTTCAGTATGAAATAAGAAGAATATTATGGATTATTGTGAGGATTAAATAAAACATTCTGTGTAAATAATTTAGATTAATGGCTGATATATAAAAACCTGTCAATAAATGGCAGACTATGATAAGAATGTTTCACTTAGGACATAGAGTACTTGAACATACGGTCCCTATTAAAAAAGAGCTTAGTGAGATTGCAATATTAGCATAATTATTTTATTTATTTTATTTTAATTTAACTACATTTTACTATATCTCTTTCAAATTAAATATTCTTATTAAGTATACTGTTACTGGTAGGCAAACATCCTACTTAGGCTACATTCAAAGGAAGTTATTTTCCTGCTCTGAATATTTCTGTTACCATAAGAGATTTAATTTTTCACTGCTTAGTGGTGGTTGTCTTCAGCACAGTCTAAATGTAATTTAGGTACTGCATCACGTCAATATTTATAGAGTATATTGCTTTTATGATCTCATAATGAAATGCAAGCATATGTAACCTAATAAATTTAATTTGGGAGAAAAACCACACAGGAACAAATACACAACATTGCTTTATATAGTCCCCAAGGATATGTTCTTGCTTGAAAACTAGCAGCCCAGCATTGGTGACAGTCAACATAGTATGAGACTATTGACAATCTTGTGTATTAAAATGGAAAAGTAATCAAATCACATTTGTGAATAATTGAGCTATCTCTAGGTAATTATTGATAAAATAATATTATTAAATAGTTTAATTGCATGCACATTGACATGATGGACACATACATACCTTTTGTTACATTTGAAATTCCAAATAGCTAACATAATTTCACTCTAGGTTCAACAATCCACAGTTGGCAGAAGAACAAGGGCAGTAGAGAATATTACAATAAGAACAACCATCTTTTCTTAATATAAGATTTGGATAGTCAGACCCTTAGTTACTCATTACTGTTATTCGCACAGAAGTATGTTGGTTTGGGAAGATTGAACTGATTCTCAGAGAAAGAACTAATGTTATCCTCAAGCACAGTCAGTCATGCTATGCTTAAAGATGAACACTACTCTGGTATTACAATAGGTTACAGAATTATTTTATACACATTATCTCCTATAAACTTTAAAATAATATTATGGACATAGCATTCCAGGTTCATTCCTGCCAGTACATACTATGCCCATGTAGCAAACATGCACCAGTGCCCCTGGATCTAAAATCTAAAAAAAAAAAAAAAAAATTGAAAAGAGAAGATTCTTAATAATATATTTTGGACATAGAAAGCAAAAGTTCAAAAGCTTTATTATATCTACTTTAAAATGATAGAAACTAGATCTCAACAGATGAGGTATAAAGTTTGTTTCCTCAAAAAACAAATAATAAACATGGAATATAAACCTAAGTTCTGAGCCCATTCTAATTTATTTCCTCTATATTACTTTGCCTTTATTATGGCTAACAAACACCAGACAACTTTGTTCTGTGGCATCAGAGTGCATGTCACAAATTTCCTACTGCTATACATCTGAAATCATCATTATATTTACAGCTAGTTCTCTGTCATCAGTCTTATTTATGTGGCCATCACAGATAAGCAGATTCGCAATGACATCATTTCCTGATGCAAAGAAGCCATTCATAAAGAACATTCCAGTATCTGAATGTGACAGTTGAATCTGATACAGTCCTTGTTCTTTCAGATTATAATAGATGACACTCTTCTTTGTTAAACTGTGATTTCAGAAAAAGCATAACGTCACAAAAGAGCAGATACCTGTTTGCCTTGCAGATGAACTTCTGAATTGTTAAATCTGTTGTTGCTGTTAATAAACTAATTAACATTTCCATGCTATAGATTAGTTGGGACTTTCAGTTCATTTATTCCCCCTTGATGAATCAGAATTATGTATGGTTAGAGGTTTCGCCTCCTGAATAAATTTTCCCCGGATCTCAGAAAAACAGAAAAATATGAGAGCTTCCTGTATGTTTTTTACCTTTAGCTAATTAGAATAGAAAACAAAAAAGAAAAATGAAAGTCTTCTGTATTTTATTTCTAAGACTAAAAGCAAGTTATGCAATTCCAGATCTGCTCCCTATGTTCTTAATGAGGAATAGTGATGATTTCCAGGCAATTGTTCAGCAGAAGAGCTGGGTGCATGCCTGCACTTGTGACCAAAGGTAGTCTATATAGGTCTGCAACAGCTTGAAAGAACTTCTTGCTACAGACAAAAGCCACGTTCTGGATTCTTACATTTGAATTTCTTCCTACCAAAGGCTCCACTCTTCTTATGTGATGTTTGAATCTAAGCCAAGAAAGGATAAGGTAGAAGGAACTAACAAATATAAATTTCAAGAACAGGTGGATTTTTTCATTTTTTTCTTTAAAGAATATAATTTTTGTCATTTTAAAGTTTTTTATGTCTTTATGTTGAGTCCACATATTCCAATATTCTTAACTCCATTGTTTATGCATGACTCCTTCTTATGTTTTGTAACTACTTTTTAATCCACAATTGTATTACTTTATATTAAAATGTATAAAAATTTTACCTGATCCTGCTAACAATTGTTAATGTTCTAAAATGTATTAAAATTTTTACCTGACTCCGCCAACTATTGTTAATTAATAAAATGGGGTTTTTTGGCCTTCAGGAAAAGAATGGCAATGAGTATCACAGTTATTTTAATAGCCAAAAAAAAAGAAGAAGAAGAAGAAGAAGAAGAAATATCATAAGGCATAATATTTTCCAGGTTCTGTTGTAAGTGCTTTACAAATATTCACTAATTTAAGCCTTACAACATCTCTAGGAGACAGTCATTTTTATTATTCCCATTGGGCAAATGGTAAATGAAGGCACACAAATGTTGAATAACTTGCTAAAAATCATGTAAATAATAAGTAATACAGTAAGAACAAATGGAATCAATGTTACTCAAGGCCATACTTTAAGCAATGAGGCTCTAAATTCAAAAGAGTTTATTCAAGATTTAGCAACCTCCAAACTGAAGGATTTTTGTAAAAGATTATTCCTATTATTTAAAAATATACTTGCAATACCACCCAGTGATTCCACTCTGAATTATTTATTCTAGAGCACTGAAAACATGTTTACACAAGGATGTTTTTATAGATTTTCTTATTGAAAATCCAGAAATCAATACAGCCCAAATTTTCATCAACCAGTAAGTGGATAGACAACTTGTGACATAGCCAAAGAATGAGATACTTCTTATTAATATAAAATAACAAAACACTGGTGCATGCAACAACTTGATTGAATCTCAAAAATAGTATGCTGAGTGATATAAGTGAGATACATAACAGCAAAACTATACAATTTCATTTATCAAATTACAGGACATGCTAAAATAAGTTATAGTGACAGAAAACAAATCAATGGTGGCCAGGGGCCAGAGTCAGGCAGACGTGATTGCAAGCAGTCAGAGATATATGTGAGGGTACAAAATTCTATGTCTTGATTATAATTGTGTTTACGTGATGGATTGCAATTGCCAAAACCAATTGACTTTATCCATAAAAATTGGTACACTTATTGTATGCAAATAATCTCTCAATAAAGTTGATTAAACAGTACAGAGAAGATCTGTGGAAATCGTAAGTGGAACAAAATAATGAGGCGAAAACAAGGGAGCTATTAATCTAAATTAGAAAGTTATGAACTGATTTTAAACATATCATTTATTTCAGTGTGTACAGTCAGATGAAGATTTTCCCAATACCCATACAGTTGGCACCTACAATGGAATAGCATTAATGGAAAAAGTACTGGCAGGAAAGTTATAAGTCTTTCTACTATAGTTTAGTCACCTAGTCTTTGTTTCAGATTAAATTTTTTAAAAAAAGAAATTGTGAGAAGTTCTCCCTCTTCTCCTTTCTGTCACACACACAAACACAAAACACATACTTTTAGATGTTTAGTATATGAATAGAAAGAAAACAGGCCAGGCTCTGTGGCTCAGCCTGTAATCCCAGTACTTTGGGAGGCCGAGGCGAGTGGATTGCCTGAGTCCAACGGTTCGAGACCAGCCTGGGTAACGTGGTGAGACCTCGTCTCTTAGTTCCGGCTACTTGGAAAGCTGAGGCAGAAGGATCACTGGAGCTCAGCCGGTTGACGCTGGGGTGGCCCTGAGTGTGACTGAGAAAGAACACTGGCAATTGCATCTCTCTATTCATATATTCATTAAGTAAAATATTAGGAAATAAAAAATTGTCCTTGATTATTGTTCTCTTAAGAACAGATATAGAATGTTGGTTATCTCAAAGAACATGAAGCAAATAATCCAACTTTTAAAAAATATTTCAAGCGTATAAAAAAAAAGCCTGTGAATTTGACTGCATTTAATTTAACCAGACTAAGAAAACTTCTATGATATGATTTTTTTCACAACCAGAGATGGCAGGTCTTACCTTCTAGAAGAAAAAATAAAGAGGTGAAGACTCCAGAAAAGAAAATAGAAAGTATTTGTAACTCCACTTAGTTCAACATGTTCACTTTGCAAATAAGAAAACAACTGGCACTTGAAGAAGAGAAAGAAACCAAAAAGAGCATGCTTGATAGAACTGATATGATTTCCTTAATGGAATATATTATTACCAGAAGATATGCTAGATTCCAAATCTTTGCTTCTCAGTTCTGAACTCTTTTTATAATACTTTGATATAGATTACAAGGAAAATAGTTTGGGGTCATCTAGAATAACCAGCATCTCAAAAGTACTGTTGTGTTTTCTACAACATTTGCACCGAAGCTTTTTTTTTTTTTTTTGGGTTGGAGTCTCACTCTGTTGTCCAAGCTGGAGTACAGTGGCATGCTCACGGCCACAGCAGCCTCAACTGGGCTCAGGCGATCCTTCCTCCTCAGCCTTCCCAGTAGCTCAAACTACAGGTGTGTGCCACCATGCCCTGCTAATTTATTTATTTATTTATTTATTTATTGTAGAGACATAGAGATGAGGTCTCACCAAGTTGTCCAGGCTGGTTTCAAACTCCTGGGCTCAGGCAATCCTCTTGCCTTGGCCTCCCAAAGTGCTGGGATTACGGCTTGAGCCACCATGCCCGGCTACACCATAACTTTAATTTTAAATTCCTTTGCATATATTTTTTCACATATTTAATTCACTGAATATTCTCATTCACATTGTATACTTGTGGGGGACATCTAGTAGGGACTGATTTTGTGTGGGTATTATTTTTAACAATTTTAATACTTGAGATTCTCCATGGGAGCATATATGGTCCTTCAAGGAACCATGCACCTGGGATTTTTGTAATTCTCAATGCTAGTTGCTTATATTTAGAGGAATGATGTTAAATGTGGTATGAATATCTAAAGTAATCTGAAAAAATAAGGAAGATATTTGGTACCACCCCAGGTCACAAAGTATTATATTTGACTATTACAGCCACATTTTGTAGAAAGGAGGAAGGTCAGGCTCTTTAACCTAAGCGACTTTCTCAACATTGCTAATTTAAGCAAACTGAATATTCCAGTTTAGTGGTTATATGAACTGCACTGAGGGCTTTCCACTTTATTTAATCTGATGTCTAATCTCTGACATATGCTCTGCCGATATGAATAAAAATAACTCTATGCCTTGCATTTGTCATTATTATTTCTTACTCGCTCTTAAGAAACTGAAAATACTCTTATCGGTGAGTTGAAAAGGAAGTATCATTTATTAGTGATACAGACGTGAAGATTATGAAAATTTTCAACTCAGTTAACAAAGAGAATAAACTCTTTTTCCACTTTCCACTGTTACATATATAATTTATGCTTGAGAGATTTTTTGAATTAATAATAAAATTTGTAAGAAAAATGTCTATGACATTTGTAATAGGCTGTGCTTGTATCAACTGCTGTTTCATGTCAGTGACAAGCGAAGAAATGGAAGATTTCCCATAGCATCTTTCATTAAGTATTCCTTGAATAGAGAATAAGAGCTTCTATATTTCATAAAAGTGAAGTTGAATATTTGTTCCTACATAGCAGGAAAGACGAACCAATTTTTTTGAAACTGATAATTCTGACAATTAGTTTATGTTATAATTAATCTTATAATCTTGCTTTAAAATAATACATTTTTGCCTCTCTATCAGTATATTTTAATTTACTGAGATAAAAAAGCAACGTTCATGGTCTTCCTGAATATAATTAAATAGACTCTTTTCTTTATTATTTCTTATTGCTCTTAAATTCTTTGTTTTTGATTACATTTAGGAATGTTTCCATAGAAAATTATGTGGCTTTTCACAAGGAGAATAGCTTCTCTGTTTTTATTTACTCAGGTTCCTCTTCTATACACAAGGGGGAGAAAACAGAGACTGTTACAAACAGTAGCTGCACTATTATATGAAAAGGAAAAAAGAATACTTTTTATTATGAACTCTATTAAGCATTACATGCATAGTTTATTTGTTTATTGTAGCATATTGTCAAAATATGAATAATTCTATGAAATAGAAAGGATTTTAATGATTTATATACTCTGAAAGAAATTTGCATTTTTAAAAATTTCTGGCATACATAAAACTATATAATGTCAACATTAACTTTATAATTTTTTAAAAATGAGTTTAATTTTATATGTAATTAACTTTCAGCAACTGCCAGAGATTATTTGGAATAGTGGTGAGGGGACACCAGGAAGATTTTTTTTTTTCTAGCTCTCTTGCCTATATAACTGCAATGATCTGTGACAACACAATGTTCTTGGTTGCAAGAACATGATTTGGCATAAGTTGGATGATTTCCTAATAAGATATGGCAGTTTTCTTTTTTATTTTAATGTTTTATACGTGATATTCATTTTTTATATCCTTATGTATTCTTTTAAGACCTCTTACTTTTCATAAAGTCACACCTACAAAATACAGATAAATACATTCAAACTTGAAGGAGAATAGAGAATTAGATGTTACAATGATAGAGAGTCAAGGCTATAGGTGCTGAAAGAATCCTCAACTCTTCCCAGGAAATAGGATTTGCTGTTGTTGAAAACAAATGAAATAAAAATTTGGAGAGGACACAAATTTAACTACCACATAGGTTTAAAAATGTAGATTAACTCTCCACCAGAATCCCTTCATATTTTTTTCAAGATATTACCTTCTGCATGGGTACCAAAGACATGGATAACCATAATATTATTGCTAATAATAGTCTAATAATTTGAAGCCAGGCCTATTCATCAACAATCAGATAGTTATATATTTATTAAATAAAATATTATATGATAATAAAAGTACATAAACTATAACTGCCTACAACAATGTGAATGCACCCCTAAACTAATCTTGAGCTAAAAATGGCAACAGTGTAAATCTACATACTACATGAAACTATTTCTATGAAGTTAAGCAAAAAAGGCAAAGGTAACCTTTGGTGTTAAATATGAAGATAACCATTACCACAGGGGAGAAAACAAGGGGGAATGATTGGAAGACCAAACAAGAGATTTACAAGGATGTGGACAACTTTCCATTTCTCATTGCATTTTAATTTGTGTGTGCTGTTTTTTCAATTTCTCTAAATTCTATACATATATAATTTAACATATATAATAAATTATATATACAAAAGTGTTACAATAGTCCAAAAGAGAGATGATGTTGACTTAGACTAATTATATATATATAATATATAAGTTTTATTAAATTTCCTAGTCAATGTTGATGCTTTTAATGCTTATTATTTTATTTAAAAACTTATTTAATCTATTTAATTTTTATATCTCAGTACTCCAACCATAATTAAACAGAAAAAAATCATCACCTTCATAGAGTTTGCTTGCTAGTCAAAAAATAAAGACAAAATCAAAACAATAAATTATATTTATAGCGGCAAATACCATAAAATATAGGAAAGAGCTATAGAGAGTATGTAAACCTTAGGAGAGTTGTTAGGGTCTTAATAGGATGATTCTAGAAGACTTGATTAAGAAGACATATGGATAAAGATCAGGAGTCGACAAGGATGTGAGCGTTTTCAGAATTCTGGAGAAAAGACAGTCCGGGCAGATAGAACATCAAATGTAAACCTTATAACTTACCTGGAGCTTGAGTATTTGAATACCAGTAGTGAAGTCATTGTGGCTGAAGTAGAAAGACAAAGGGAAGAGTTACATATGATGGAATCAGAGAGGGAATAGGTGGCCAACACATTCAAGGCATTTAAGACTAGATTTCACTTTGGATGACTTGAAAAAAATCACTTGAGGATTTTTAGCAAAAGATTGATGTGATCTATTCATCACTGGAATAGATCACTCTTACTGCTCTGGTGAGAATTGATTTGCATATGACAAAGACATGGACAGAAGCGTGAAAACCCAGAGACTATTATAAAGGTATTACAATAGTCCAGAAGAGAGATGATGCTGACTTAGAATAAGATGAGAGGGAAACAATGGTAGAATTCTGAATATATTTCAAAAATAAGGCTGAAAACGTTTGCCAAAAAAATTGAATATGAGATATGGAAGCAAAAGAGGAGTCAGAGGTGATTTCAGATATTAGTACCTGATTAACTGGACTTGTGGTCATTGATAGAAGAGCAACATCAAAAAGAGAAGGCTCGGGATAAAATATAAGGAGATTAGATTTGTAAAAAGGGATTTCAAGATGCTACCGAAACACTCAAATAAAAGGGTGGGTAGATGCGGAGAACCTGGCATAAAAGACCGAGTCAGAGGCTAAGCTAAAGGGAAATTAGGCAGGGATAGTATTTTAAGAAAGAATGATTCATAATCCAGATCTGATGCTCCCGATAATATTCTGTGACAAGCATTGTTTACATACATTAAGATTAAATAGCCACCACTTGTATGGGAGTCAGGATAGCAATGTCCTTAAGGGAAAGACAAATACTTACAAGAGCAAGATGGTGAAAGGAATTCTTTAAGACAGTATTGAGATATAGGGCATTTTGATGGTACATTGATCATACATTCTAAAGAAAGAAAAAGACCCAGAAGAAAGATAAGATTAGGTAATTTATATTAAATTAGATTCTAATAGATTTACTCTTTTGATGATTGACTTGAGCAGGGATAAAGAGAATGCTGAAATGAGACCTGCAGCGTTCTCTTCAAGCTTGCCAATACTGATCCATGGGCTGGAGGTTGGAGGTGAGAGACATATAAGAAGTACATGGCTTTCTGATCACCCCATCTCTCCTGTTAATACTCATGAACATTTTTCCAATATTTTTATTTTTTCCTTTGCCTAGGAGTATCTACTTTTTGTTTTGTTTTTGTTTCCCCTTTTGTCCATCCTCCTAAACCCAGCTCAATTGTCTCTTTTTCTGGAAAAACTTCCTTCAATCCATCAAAACTTGGTCTACTAGAACTGTGTTACCTCTTCCTGTTTCTGTATTATAATTTGTATATTTATCTCTCTTTCCCATCAGACTGTTATCTACTGAATATACTTGAAAAGTATAATTTATCTCTCACATCATCAATATTAGTTACATAATAGGTCACTTTTGAATGAAATATAAATAATTTTAGTAGTCTTAACTAAAAAAGAATACACTTGGATTTTTAATGAAACAAGTGTGGCATCACAGGAATCTCTGTTTGGGTAACTTTGAAATTAACCAGCACAAATAGTCTTTAAGCTCCTTTGAGAATAAAAGGTAGAATAAATAATGGTGAAAAAGTTTAATGCGATATTAACAAGGGATTCGGAGAAGAGAGAAAAATCTCATCTTCTGTGTCTCCTGTCTTCAACAAGATAAAAGAGAGAACAGAGAGTGAGGTTAGAAGAAGGAAAAAAAACACTTTCAAATTGAAAAATTAAATAATCAACTTAAGGAAAATTGAGCTCAAGAAAAATGCAGCCACATTATAAAGGAATTGACTCTAATAAAAAAAGGTCAACACACTTAGTCTAGACATTGGTGTTCAAGGACAATAATAGATCCTCATTAACACAGTCATTTATATTCATATATTAATTTACTATTATCTATATTTTGTACTTACTCTCTTGAAATACTATGCCATTACCCAGACCTTATTTCATCTAACAGCTAAATAATTGTCTGAGGAATGTATTATTGTTTTCCTTTCTACAGATGAGAACATGCCTGACTTACCTAAAAACCTGCATGAGCAAAGGAGAAGATCCAGAACTTAACACCAAAACTTTTTAATTTCACCACTCCCAATCCCTTCCTTATAGTATTATGATAATTGTTCAAGGTCTGCTTATGAGTGAGAACATGTGGTACTCGGTTCTTTGTTTCTGTGATAGATCACTCAGTATTATAGACTCTAAGTCTATCCAAATTGCTGCAAAGTTCTTAATTTCGTCCTTCTTTATGTATGGCTGCATAATATTCCGTTGTGTATATGTACCGCATTTATTTTTTCCACTCCTCTCTTGATGGGCAGCACGGTTGGTTCCATGTTTTTGTTTTGTGGATAATACTGCAATAAATGTGCATCTGCAGGTATCTTTTTTATGGAGCGATTTGAGTTCCTCTGGGGTATATTCCCAGTAGGGGAATTGTGGGGTTGTATGGAAGGTCAATTTTTAGATCTTTTAGGAATCATTGTTTTCCACAGAGGCTTTTCTACTTTACACTCCCACCAATAGTGTAGAAGTGTTCCCTTTCCTCCATATCCTCTACAGCATCTGTTGTTTTTTGAGTTATTGATGATGGTCATCATGACTGAAGTTAGCTGTTATCTCAGTGTGGTTTTAATTTGCATTTCTTTGATGACTAGTGAGACTGAGCATTTTTTCATGTGTCTCTTGGCTTTTCATATGTCTTCTTTTGAGAAGTGTCTATTCATATATTTTGCCCATTTTGTAATGGGGCTTTTTTTTTTCTTTTCAGCACATTTGAGTTCCTTGTGGATCCTAGATGTTACGCCTTTGTCAGATATAGAGTTGGCAAATATTATCTTTTCCCAGTCATTGAGCTATCTCTCCACTCTGGGGAGGCAGGGCACCAACAAGAATACCTGCATAATGAACATTTGTATACCCAAACCTAAAGTGTACCTCACATCTTTAAAATAAAATAAAATTTAATTTAAAAACAAAAACTTTTGAATCCAAATTCAAAGCTCTTTCTATAAGGCAGAAGAAACTGTAAGTATATTTTGAGAAACATTTTTGGGAAAGAATAACTCTGAGAAATAATGAAAAATGAGAGAAACACAAATATACTTGAATCAATCTGTGTACTACTGTTTAGAAGGGAGAAACAGATAGATAACAAAATAAAATTTAAAAAAAAACTGAAGCTGGCAACTTCAATATCAATTCCTTATAGGATTCATAAAGCCTGGGTAAATAGTTGCTTTGAGGGCATTAAAATAAAATGCTAGGGTAAAATTATCTAAAATTGGCTTATTAAAAATATAATACATATACTCTTGATATTACTCTTTATGACTGTAATTTTATGATCATATATGCTTTTTTGCATGGGGGAAGGGATATTAAAGATCAAATGATTATTAAAGAGGCATTTAATTATTTTGCTGAATACAACATTGTAGATAATATGAAACCGGTTGAATAATCATTCCTAGAAAATACTAAGTAATGGAGCAAATACAATCTGCAGGAAGCACTCCTAGGATATGCCTCAATGATTCATTTCTGTATCTATTCTGTAAATCTGAAACACATCAGCACATAACTCACCTCCTCAATTAAATTCTGACTTCCTTCTGAAGAGCTAAAAGTGATTTTACTATTTATTAGATAGTTACAATTAATTGATCTCTTGCAATTAACAGTATTTGAGCAAACTCAAGTGATTGCGAAAATCACCTAATGATACTAAGAGTGAGTTGGGCATAGCTTCATTTCTAGGCACACTATTATTCTTCCCCCATGGTATAATAACATAATTAAAATGATTTATATTTCCTTCAAAAATGATAAATGACAAAAGTAAGGGGAAAGAAAGGAAAAACAACAGAAATCAACCTTCCATTTTTCAGCATGCCATATTCTTGATACAAGAACAGCTGCTGCTTCAGGCAAAGCCTATTACAAATGCAAGTGAACTCATTTTTTTTCTCTACAAATAATATTTCCATTAATTTCACACTGTTTCAAGAAAAGAAATCACATTGTTGTAGCTCCTTGGGAGCTTCAGAGAAAAAAAAAACTGGCCTCCTGGAACATGAAGGTAAAATATTGACAACAGCAAAATTATGTTGAACATTTGTTTTTATTTTATTATGAATTTTTTTAATCTTATTCCTTTATAAAACATTATTAACAGACCTCATAATCACTTATAGTTATTATCACATTATTTACACTATAGTTTTTGTCAAAGTAAGAAAATAGATGTTGTAAAATTGACAATTTTAAATTTGATCAAAGATGTTATATCTATTTACATTATATCTTGCCATAAAATGTAAAGTATTTTTCAGAGGGAAGTAAATGAGCTTTAAAGGCAGAGAAGTCAATCAGTCAGGGTTCTCCAGTAAAACAATACCAATAGGATAGATAGATGATGATGATGAAAATGATAGATGATAGAAGATAGATCGTAGATATAGACAGTAGAAGATAGAGATATATAGATAGATAGATAGATAGATAGATAGATAGATAGATAGATAGATAGATACTATGAGAGATTGGTTCATATGAAAAAATCTCATGATCTACTGTCTCCAAGCTGGAGCCTCAGGAAAGTTTATAGTATAAGTATAGTCCAAATGGGAAGGCATGAAAAACCAGGAGATTGATAGTCCCCAACCAAGTCTGAAGGTTTTAGAAGCAGGATCATTAATGTCCAACAACAAGAGAAAACGGATGCCCTGGTTCAAGCAGAGAGAAATTTTGTTCCCTCTTTAATCCAGACAAATAGAATTGCTCAGAGACATTGAAGACTCAGTTGAGAATGTTAGAAATTTATAGTTGTGAAAATTCTCAATTAAATAAATATATATATATATATTTTTTTTCCCCCTTCCTTCATAAGTGTTCTGCAGTCCAATTGTGGGCAAGACAATATAGACAGTTGGGTTATCCAGGGTTAAGGTTTTGTTATATAATGTAGTACAAGGACAAAAAAGAAAAAGGATTTAGAATTTTGACAAGAGAGTAATTGATAACATTGTGAGCATATCAGAAGAACTCTGAACACAGTAAAAGACATAGATAAAATAGAGAGCCACTTAAATTCTATGTAATTTGTAATGGACATATGTTCAGCAAGAAATGTAGAAAAATTTAGAAATGTAAGGTCATGGAGCAAAATGTCTGAATTCATTATTTTTTTCAGGTGGAGAAATATAACAAGGCTCATAAATTCAACTACAAGCTAAAGAGAAACTGGATCATAAGTTGTGGATGATAATTGATCACAAACCACATACGTTTTCAAATATGGGTGAAGTCTAGCAATGATCATCACTTTAACATGCATTACTATAATACAATCTTTTAAAAAGACTTGGAGACTCTGTTGCAATTGAGTGTAGATTTTGAGGTTAAAAAAAAACAAAAAACAAAAAACCTCATTTGATATATATTTCTGACATTTCCTAGCTTTGAGAACTTCAAGAAGTTGCATAGTTTCTCCCAACCTCAGCGTTCTCTGTCCAAAATAGAGGTCAGGATGGGGGCACATATAAGTTAAGTTACACATCTTTCCCAAGGTGTGTAGATTAGTTGCGCTAATAGATAAATAGCCATAAATGGCTAAAGATTCTGAATCTAGCTTTTCTAAGTTCAAATTCATTGTTTTTTCCACTATATTATAATAACGTATGGTTAAATACCCAGAAAAAGCAATAAAGAATTCACAATTCATGCGCTGAGTTTGGGAAATTCAGACAAGATTTATGTTAGTGCTTATCTCTACCAGCTGTCTTTAAAATATAAGGCTAAACATAGGCAATGGTTTGCTTGGATTTTCCATTTTAGTTACTTAAAATATACTGCAGTAAGTTTCTGCACCTAGGTTTAAAGCACAGTTTAGTCAATGGCAAAACTAACTGTTCTCTGCAAAGAAACTAAACAAGTCCTAGACATTTCTTCAGTTTTCAATCAACTATGCTACATGTTTAAAATATAGCTAAAGCAACAACAAAGCTAAAAAGATGGCAGAATGCAAAGTAATGTATAGAGACAGCCACTTTGCTGCCAGAAAAGGAAGCAGATGGAGACTCATAGAACTAGGAAAAATCAGAGCCAGTCTGAGAGGATTACAGAGCCAGCATGGTGACAGCAACACCAGTGAAGAACACAGCAGGCTGCTAAGCTTCACTGGTATAGCAGCAAGATAATAGAGACAAGTCACGGGGGATGAATTACTGTCTGGGATTTGTAGATCACATACACTGAGAAAGACTGAGAATATACTAATTAAAGAGTCGCTATCTCTTAAAGTTTCAGGTGATTTAAAAATATTTAAAAAGAGTCACTACACAACACCTGTTTTATGTGTTCACAACTGAAATTCTTCCTTCCCTGGTACTCAATGATTGATGCTCAAATTTCCCACTGTAGCTCCTTGTTAAGTAGTTACACTAAATCTAGGTATTAGTAAATGAACATGACCTTGGTGATCTGCATTCCTCCTATGTATGCCAATTTCCCCATACATATTTTTCAAATACTTAGAGTAATTTTTTTTCCTATTCTCTGAACAAAGCATATACATGTCAACCACTTTGCTTAAGGTTAGTAAAGCAAAGGCAAAATACAAAAAATATTAATAATTATTTGCAGATGTATTAATTGACTTATCAGGTGTTAAAGACAACCGTCTAATTCTTAGCGATGTATCGAATAAACTAAAAATAACCCAAATAACATTGATTTGAAGGACTAAAAACATCATGTTCATCATCATTACTACAATAATCATTACCATGATCAAATCATCTTCATCATTATCGTCATCTAAAGCAATTTTCAAAGACAAGTACAGATTCTGTCTCTGCCACACAGAGTGTAAAGCATATTGTAAAATCTCTAATTTTCTTGTCAAAAAAAAAGATAACAATAGATTCTTTAGACAGAATATGACACAAAAAGCCCTATAAGCTTTTTCAACTAAGTTGAGTAACGCTTTGGATGATTTCTTCTCTGACTTCATTGAATAAAGAATTAAAGTTTCTATGTATTTAGTGAACACAAAAAAAACAGAGGAGAGTATTCCCTGATGTCTTATTATACTGCTTCATAGAGTCTATCCATTATTGTGACATAAATGTTAGTTTCAAGTAATATTGACTGTCTATCCCTTTTGATAATTACAGAGAGAGTTAATTATGACATAGCACAATTTTGCATTTGTCAACTGATATATAATCAGATTTGAACTTTTTTCAGGACAAGAGAGGAGAAGAAGAATGAATATCTTAAATCGATTTTGTTTGTCTCTAAATATTATAATACTTCTCTAAAACTCAAATCACTTTAGAATAGCAATTTAATGTTCTTTAAAACTTGCCTTTTTAGTTGTTTACAAAACTAGCAACGATTTTTTCCCTTACTTTACAAAGAGAGATAATCATAGTCTAATTTTGTATCATATATTTGTTTTTGTATATGTCTATGAATATATACACACACATATATACATATATACATTACTCAAAATTATCTCTATCTCTATTTTACTTGTCTCAAATGAAAAATTCAGCAATTTTCTTTTTAAGTCTAATTTAATTTTATATTTAATATATTTAATATAAATTATATTTAATTTCAAATTTTTCTATTTTACTTATCCTCTTTCTTATATATCTTAAATTTATTTTTTCTTACATTTTTTTCAGTTTATAAAAAAGCCATCTTGTATTAAATATATCTACAGCTTCAGAACTCACTTTGACATGTTATAAAAACAGAATGTTACTAGAATAGTAATTTATGACTAATTAATAATCACTAGTAAACTATTTCATTTTTAAAATATAAAGAACCTTAAGCAATCACCAGAACCAAAAAAGTAAGAAAAATGATTATTTGGAAAAACAAAAAATAGTTGAATCTCATTCAAAAAACAAATACCAAGTGGATATGGTTACATAGAAGAAATGCATATGGAAGTATAGATACAATTTTAACTTAGGGAATCTTAAAAATAATAACACAATATGATTCCATGCAAAATAACTTATTTTACAACAAAAATTGTACTGAACAAAAGATAGCCTATTGAAAGTTAAAATAAGGAGTGAAAAATAGACACAAAATATATAGGCAGTTCATTTTCTATGACTGATGAAGCATTTATCAACTGGCAGAAAGTGTTCTTGTATGTGTCTGTTTACAAAGTAGTGACTTAATATTTTCTTTGTAATGATGAGCATGTAAGTGACTAATCCTGTACTGAATAAAGGTTTGTCACAGAAGGAATTTTCTAACTTATCATGCATGTGACTTGATTCTATATGCCACATATTGTTGGCATTTAATTAAAAAAACAGACCTTGAAAGATCTCTATACTCAAATTTAGTTTTATTATTTGAAATATTTCTAGTAATATCATGATATAAAACTGTGTTACTTTAACCACTTATATGTGTAAAAGGTGAGGTTAATGAGGAAACAGTTCTGTAGACTATGTGAATCAAACTATACACCAATATTAAACATATAAGATACTTGATATGCATGTGGTTTGCAGAAATTTGATTTGAATATACATTTATATATATAATTTATATATATATTAGTACAATATTGAAATAACTGTCAAGTATCATTTCATGTTATATTTACTGAATGGCATTTATGAATTTTTCTGAGCTCTATAAAAAGATCTATGAATCATTATTCAATAAATGATGTGAATTTTAATATTATCTGCTTGAAAGAACTGGAAAGTTATTTCTTTATTTAGATGACAACTTTGTATAAAACGGAAGAAATTTTCCTAGAATTGGTATTTCTAATGATAATAATCTATTTTACACATCAGAATAACAGCAATAATAGTCTTTCTAGTCATAGGCCAGCTATGGCTATCCTCCCCCTTGAGACATTTTTCTGACAGAAAATATCAGTCAAAAAATGTGCTCCAGGTTGAGCATTCCAAATTTTCATATCTGAATCCCTAAATGCTCCTAAATTAAAAACTTTTTGAGCACCAACATGATGCCACAAGTGGAAAATTCCACATCTGACACACTTGATTTCTGATAATTCAGTGTACACAGATTTTGTTTTATGCACAAAATCATTAAAAAATAATGTATATAATTACATTTAAGCTATGTATATAAGGTAAATATAAATCATAAATAAATTTTGGTTTTAGACTTGGGCCTTATTCTCAATATAGCTCGTCAATTATGCAAATACTTCATAATCCACCCCTGAAAACAATCTGAAACATTTTTTGTCCCAAGCCTTTTGGATAAAGGTTACTCAATCTCTATTTAATTTATAATAAATCATCTATTCAGAAGTATACATTACATGCCAAATATTATTCCAAGAAAACTGGCAAAAATCCATAACTTTGTGTTACTTGAATTTAAATGAAGAAGACCTAGATATCTAAAAAAAATGAGTAGGTTATATAGCATAATAACTGATAAAAAGAAAGTTATAAGAAAGGAAAGCTGATGATGAGACAGAGAAATGGTAAACAACCATATTCAGAATAGTCAAGAAAAGCCTCATTCAAAATAGGATATTTTAGCAAATACCAGAAGGAAGTTTGAAAGCAGGCCATGGATAAAACAGTGTTTCAAATGCAGTGTGAACAAATGCAGAGACTCAGGCAGTATGCCTGGTGTGAAAGTTCACAAAACAAAAAGGAAGTTTTGGGGCAGGAGGGATAGAGTAAATGAGGGTGAACATGAGAGTTGAGATCAGAGAGGTTATCAGGCTTGCAGGAAAGAGAGGTGGCTCGGCTTATTCTGAGTGAGATGTAAAAAGACTGAAGCGTTTGGAGAGGAGGTACATCATTGGGATTGTTTTATTTATATCATTTGGTTTTTAATTGAGAGTAATAGTAAGGAAGAAGCGCAAAATGGATTATTGCAATAATCCATAGGAAGGACAATAGTGACTTGGATCAAAGAGAACCAGAGAAAGTGATGAGAAATTCACCTTCTGGGTTTTTTTTGAGACTATACTGATTGATTGGGTATGGTTTGAGAGATTGTGGGATCAAGAGTAACCGGAAGCCAGTCTGAGGGGAGGCATGGGGAGGATGAATTGGCAAGACACCAATGATATTCTAAGAACTTCATTTGAATCTTTACAATGAGCATATTAGTATGGTCTTGTGGTCTAAATTATGTGCAAATATATACACATGGGGAAACAGTTTATGGAATTCCAATTTATTAATTTGTCAACATTATATGACAGTACAACCTGCCTATCAAATATTAACAGATAATTCACAGAAACATAGCTTAATTGTTTCTCTGATTTTGTAGAACTATGAGGTGGTAATAACACAAATTGCCTCCATGATTCAGTGAGCACAAGATATTCCCAAAATTTTATTTAAAAATTATTTTTTTTAAATGAGAATTATTTTCAAATTCATATGTTCAACTAAGCAAAATTGAGTGAATTTCTATGCATACAAGTGATATATGTAAGATAAACTAAAACATTTAAGTGGACAGAAATATCTACAACTATTTCAAACTTTTGAAAACATTTATTTGGGAAAAAAAGAACAGTGAGAACAAGATGAAAGCAAATATTTATAGATTTTAAAGTGTTCATGCACAATAGTTTTGTATATCCTCACAACTCTGTTTCTATTTCTATGTAAAGTTTTGCTCAGAAACCTTTCTAATATTTATTTGAAAAATAAAATTTTATGTCAAATGCTGAATTTAAAAACCCAATACAGCTTAAAAATTAAAGATACTATTACTTATCAGTTATAATCAACTAAAGTCACTAGAAAAACCATAATAATTTTTCATACCACTAATGTCATTTTGGAAGAAAAATTAGAAAATGTTACTTAGAACTATTCTCAACTAAAATATTATGAACTTGACTTATACATAAATGAATTATATGTATTAAATCAAATTCTTTAATGGATTATAGTTTGTTGTCAACTTACTAGACAAATAATAATACATATGTCATACCAGGAAATTTTGACCCCACTTTTGTTTATCAATAGGAAATATTTAAATTATTTCTGAGGGAAATATTTCTTTTTACTTCGATACCTTTGGAGGATACAGAGAGTTTTTTTATTTGAGCTTTAAGAGTACCTATCATCCCTACCTGTATACAGTATACAATCAGTGATTTTTTTCTTCCTCTACCCTTTCCTCTTCTGAGTCTCCAGGGTCCATTCCACCATTCTTTACACCTTTGCGCATACTAAATTTAGCTCCCATTTATAAGTGAGATCGTATATTCTTTGGTTTTCTGTTCCTGAGATAGTTTACTTAGGATAATATTTTCCAATTTCATGCAAGTTGCTGCAAAAGACATTCTTTCATTCTTTTTGATAGCTGAATAGTATTCCATAGTGTATATACACCACATTTTCTTTTTTAAAACTGTTGATTATTTGTATTATTTTGTTTTGTTTTATTTTATTTTATTCTTAGAGTTGTGGGATACAAGTGAGGGTTTACTACGTAAGTAGACTGCATGCAGGTGAAGTTTGGGCTTCTAGCTGGCCCTCACTGCCCCTGGTGGTGGAACAGATACTCATTATGTTGCCATGTTCCCTTCTCCTCCTAAAATATTACGAACTTGACTTATACAAAAATGAATTATATGTATTTTTTTTATTCCCTCCTTTAGCAATACCCAGTGACAGCTAATGTGAATAGTGTTTAGGGCCTTCCTACGAGTGAGAATATGTTGTATACAGTTCCTTGTTTTTGTGATAGTTCACTTAGTATAATGGTCTCCAACTTATCCAAGTTGCTGCGAAGGTCATGATTTTGTTCTTCTTTATGGCTGCATAATATACCATTGTGTAAATGTACCACACAACAGGTTTTTGCTATTGTGAATAGTGCTGCAATAAACATGCAGGCATAGGTGTCTTTTTGGTAGAGCAATTTATGTTCCTCCAGGTGTGTTTCCAGAGAGAGATAGCTGGATCATATGGAAGTTAAATTTTTAATTCTTTGAGAAATCACCATACTGCTTTCCATAGAGGTTGAACTAGCTTACATTCCCACCAACAGTGTAGAAGTGTTGTCTTTTCTTTGTAGCCACCTAACACCTTTTTGTTTTTTTAACTTATTAATGTTATCTATCCTTACTGGAATTAGGTGGTATCTCATTGTAGTTTTGATTTGCATTTCTCTGCCAATTAATGAGACTGAACATTTTTTAATGTGTCTGTTAGTTGCTTGTATGTCATCCTTTAAGAAGTATCTGTTCATGCCCTTTGCCCATTTTTTAATGGGATTGTTTTGTTTTTTGCTTTCAGTTCATGTGAGTTTTTCGTAGATTCTGGATGTTAGGCCTTTGTCAGATGCATAACTTGCAATTATTTTTCCCTTTCTGTAGGCTGTCTCTTTTTTCTCCTGATGGTTTCTTTTGCTGTGCAAAAGCTTTTCAGTTTGACTAGGTCCCACTTATCTATCTTAGTTTTTGTATCATTTGCTTTTGGATACTTGGTCATGAATTCATTATCTACTCCAATATCCGGAAGGTGTGTCTTTCATTTTCTTCTTGAATTCTTATAGTTTGTGGTTTTATATTTAGGTCCTTGATGCATTTTGAGTTTATTCTTGCATATGGTGATAGGTAGGTGTCCAGTTTCATTCTTATGCCTGTGATTAGCCAGTTTTCCAGCACCATTTGCTAAATATGATCTCCTTTCCCCAATGATTGTTATCGAAGGCTTTGTCAAGGGACCGTGTTTTTACTTCCATAATTTCTGTCTTGTTTCATTGGTCTATGTACCTATTCCTGTACCAATACCATGCCATCTTGGTTACTGTAGCCTTATAATAAAGTTTAAAGTCTGGAAGTGTGATACATCCCACTTTATTCCTTTTGCTAAGAATTATTTTGGCTATTCATGCTCTTTTTTATTTCCACATGAATTTCTGTATTTTCATTTCTAGTTCTGAAAAAATACTGTGGATATTTGATAGGTTTTGCTTTGAATTTGTGGTTTGCCTTGAGTAGGATGGACATCTTGGCAATATTGATTCCTTCAATTCATGAGCATGGTTTGATTTTGCATTTGTTTGTATCACCCTTGATATTTTCAGGCAGCATTTCATAGTTCTCATTGTAAAGGTCTTGCACTTCTCTGGTTACATGGATGCCTAGTTATTTATTGTTTTTGTAGCTACTGTGAACATTTCCACTGGCTTCTTGTTGGTGTATAAAAATGCAGTTGTCATTTGTACATTGATATTATAACTCATGACTTTACACAGTAGTTTAACAGTGTGAGGTTTTGACAGACTCTCTAGGGTTTTCAAGGTATCGAATAGTATTGTCAGAAAAGAGGGACAGCTTAGCTTTCTTTTTTCCTATTTGGATGCCCCTGATTTTCTTCTCTCACCAGAATTTCTCTGGCTAGGACTTCCAGCATTATGTTGAATAGAAAGAGTGAGAGTGGGCATCCTTGTCTTGTTTCAGTTCTTAGGGGGAATGCTTCCAGCTTCAGCCCATTGAGCAAAGTGTTGGCTGCTGGTTTATCATAGATGGATCTTATTGTTTTGAGGAAGGTTCCCTCTATGCCCAGGTGTTTGAGGGTTTTTATCAGGAAAGGATGCTGAATTTAGTCAAATGCCTTTTCTGTGTCTATTGAGATAATCATGTGGCTCTTTATTTTAATATGTTACTATGCTGACTTATGTTTTTGGTCTTGTAACTGTTAAACCAGCCTGGGAATGAAGCCTACCTGGTCATAGCGGATGATCCTTTAGATGTGTTGTTGGATCTGATTTGCTAGAATCTTATTAAGAATTTTTGTGCCTATGTTCATCAAGGAGATTGGCCTGTAATTCTGGTTTCTTGTTGGGGATTTGCCAGGTTTGAGTATCTGTGTAATGTTAGCTTCATAAAATGAGCTACAGAGAATTACATCCTTCTCAATTGCCTGGAAAACTTTCAATAAGAATAATATCAGTTCCTTCTTGTATGTCTTGTAGAATTAGTTAAGGAGCCATTTTGTCAGGAGTCTTTTTTTTTTTTTTTGACAAGGAGTTTTCTTATAACTGAGTTAATTCCTTGGACTGTTTTTGGTCTGTTTAGTGTTTCAGTTTCTTCTTGTTTCAACCTTGGGATATTGTGTGATGCCAGAAAAACTTCCATTCCTTTAGATTTTCTTATTTGCACACAGATGTTCATAGTTATCTCAGGTAATCTTTTGAATTTCTTCAGGATCAGTTGTGACATCACCTTTTAAAAATTTCTAATTGTGTTTATTTGGACATTCTCTCTCTCTCTTTCTTTCCTTTTTTTTTTTTTTTTTTTGTAAATCTGACCAGGTTTCCATTAATCTTATTTATACTTTTATAGACCAACTTTTTGTATTGTTGATCTTTTCTAAGATATTTTTGTCTTCTATATCCTGCAATTGTGACTTCATTTTAGTAATCTGGATTTTTCCACTGAAATTAGGAGTTAGATAATCTTCCTTTTTGAGGTCCCTTTGATTTAACATTAGGCTGTTTGCTTGTGATCTTTCTATTTTTTTTTTTTTTTTTTTGAGTTAGAGTCTCACTCAGTCGCTCAGACTGGAGTGCAGTGGCCACTCCCAGCCACTGCAGCCTCGACCTGCTGGGCTCCAGTGATCCTTCCGCCTCAGCCTTCCCAGTAGCTGGAACTACAGGTGTGCACTACCACGCCCGGCTAATTTTTTGATTTATTGTAGAGATGAGGTCTCGCCAAGTTGCCCAGTCAGGTCGAGGCTGCGGTGGCTGGGAGTGGCCACTGCACTCCAGTCTGAGCGACTGAGTGAGACTCCAACTCAAAAAAAAAAAAAGAAAAAAAAAAGAAAAATAGAAAGATCACAAGCAAACAGCCTAATGTTAAATCAAAGGGACCTCAAAAAGGAAGATTATCTAACTCCTAATTACAGTGGAAAAATCCAGATTACTAAAATGAAGTCACAATTGCAGGATATAGAAGACAAAAATATCTTAGAAAAGATCAACAATACAAAAAGTTGGTCTATAAAAGTATAAATAAGTTTAATGGAAACCTGGTCAGATTTACAAAAAAAAAAAGGAAAGAAAGAGAGAGAGAATGTCCAAATAAACACAATTAGAAATTTTTAAAAGGTGATGTCACAACTGATCCTGAAGAAATTCAAAAGATTACCTGAGATAACTATGAACATCTGTGTGCAAATA
>CAUYQG010158022.1:0-21694 GCA_963574415.1 Tarsius wallacei | reverse complement strand
AATCCCGCGCCTTTGGGAGGCTGAGGTGAGTGGATTGCCTGAGCCCGCGGGTTCGAGACCCGCCTAGGCAACTTGGCGAGACCTCATCTCTACAATAAATTAAAAAAATCAGCCGGGCGTGGTAGCACGCGCCTGTAATTCTGGCTACTTGGGAGGCTGAGGCGGAAGGATCGCCGGAGCCCAGCAGGTCAAGGCCACGGTGGCCGGGAACGGCCACTGCACTCCAGTCTGGGCGACAGTGAGACTCCAACTCAAAAAAAAAAAAAAAAAAAAAAGAAAGAAAAAATGTCTGTTCAGAGCCATTGACCATTTTTTAATTAGGCCTTGTCTTTTTATTATTGAATTGTAAAAGTTCTTTATATATGATGATTTACAATTTTTCCCCCATTCTGTGGATTGTCTTTCACTTTCTTGATAGTGTCTTTTAAAGCACAAAAGTCTTCCCTCTTGATGAAATCTAATTTATAATCTAATTTCTTTTGTTGCTTGGGCTTTCGATGTCATATCCAAGAAACTAATGTTATGAGAGTTTACCCCTATGTTTTTTTCGAAGAGTTTCATAGTTGCAGGTCTAGCATTTAGGCCTTTGACCAATGTTGCCTTAATTTGTGAATCTGCTTTTCTTTTCTTTCTCAAGTGCTGTGATCTTGGCTACCACGCGAGTCTGAACAGAGCCCTTAGGACATACCTCTCCGCGGAGTATAACCTTGAAACCTCGAGACATGAAGGCTTAGACATTATTGAGAACGCAGTCGACAATTTAGAGCCCAGGAACGATAAGCAGAGGTTCATGGAGATGTACCCAGCTGCATTCTGCCCGCCAATGAAGTTTGAGTTTCAGTCTCACATGGGCGATGAGGTCAGTGCTTGAAGTTTTTAAACGACTGAATCGTCTCTTCACGTGTCTGTCTCCTCACCTACTTTGGCCCAACGGTGGTCATCATTCCTGATTCTTCTCTCTCTCCCGCCCTTGCGAAGGATCTCAGCATAATAGCAAAGCAAGGGTCAAACACACAAATACCTGCAGAGGCCAGATGGACAAAGGTGCCGATGTGCCTAGGTGTCAGCACTCAGCCATCCCAGAATAACTAGAAAGTCCTTCTTCCACTCAAGACATTCAAATTTAAATTAAAAGCCAAACATCTTGCCAGCCCCAGTAGAATCTGTCCAAAGACTCCCTGTAATGCTGATTTAAAGATTCCCATGAGGAAAAGTAATTGTAAATAGCAGGAGAATGAAAGAAAGGTAGAAAAGTGCAAAACATTTGTAAAGACTCAAGTGGGCTCCAAATTGGTAACGTGGGCATTTGAAACTATCATTATGTCTTACATCCTTTATATGAAATTGGCTTGCTACCCTGTTTCACCAAAAATATTCATTTGACTTGATTATGAGTTACAGTTGTTTATATTATTGTCACGGACGGGTGAAGACAAGAAAACCAGCTCATGGAGCATACTGTGTTCCAGCTGGGCACCACAAAACTCAGAGAGAAAAACTCAGTTTTAGCTTATCGTAGTAACAGGCTGTTTTTTAAAATAGCTGTAATAATAACATCCATGGAATATTCCCCTGTCATATTTTTTCTGAATCACCAAGTATTAAGACATATAAGATATATCAATGTTATATGCATCTGTCCCTGCTATAATTCTGATTGAATTTCATT
Organism: Tarsius wallacei; assembly: GCA_963574415.1. NCBI lineage: Eukaryota > Metazoa > Chordata > Mammalia > Primates > Tarsiidae > Tarsius > Tarsius wallacei. The sequence goes on along the minus strand of CAUYQG010158022.1, from coordinate 20,025 downwards.
TGTGTTTGATAGAGTAAATTAAATGGTAGGCAGTTTTTATGCAAATAGCGCATGAATTTTGACAAGCCGGATAAGTCACTTACCCGGTCTTTCCAAAGCCAAATGGGGTAGCTGTTTTAGTTTTTCAGTGTTGGGTGTGTTAAACGTAGAAATGTCACCAGCAAGTGACTTAAGTTGGATGTGAGTGGTGCTACTGTTACTCCTTTTTTGTTTGTTTGTTTGTTTGTTTGTTTGAGTCTGGGTTTCCCTCTGTCACCCAGGCTGGAGTGCAGGGGCACACTCATGGTAACCGCAGCCTCAACCTGCTGGGCTCAGGCGGTCCTTCCGCCTCAGCCTTCCAAGTAGCTGGAACCACAGGTGCGCGCCATCATGCCCAGCTAATTTTTGATATCTTGTAGAGATAAGGTCTCGCCAAGTTGCCCAGGCTGGTCTCGAACCTGTGGGCTCAGGCAGTCCTCTCACCTTGGCGTCCCAAAGTGCTGGATGGCAGGCTACTATTACTCCTATCACTATTATTTAACAAGTGAACTTGCTGCCACTCCTCGTGGCCAGCTCTGCCGGGGACAGGGATCTCTGATGATGTGGAAACTCCCTCGGAAGAACCCTCATCAGCCAAGAGCATGTCTGGGACGAGGAAGATGAGGAGAAATTGTTTTTGGTACAGTTTTAACAGTGCTCTACCTTTGACTTTGTCCATAATTGAGATCATGGCCTAATATCTTCTACCAAGGCCTAAGATAAGTGGTCTCTTGAGTTCATGGTAAGCTGCAGTTGAAAGATGAACAGTCATTCCCGTGTTCTTAGAACCATGTGCCAGCCACTGTTCTAAGTGCCCTGTGCACACAGTCTCATGTCTTTCCCACAACAGCCCTGTGGTAGTCAAGAACTCTTATCATACCCATTTTACAGATGAGAAGGCTGAGGCTTCGTAACGTACCACAGTCACCCAGCTAGTGGGTGGCCGAGCTGGGATTCAGGTACAACCGAGTGGCTCCAGGCCCACACACCACCCAGGAAACCCTGCCGCCTTCTCTGCTGAGGCCTGTATGCCTGCCTGAGCTGTCCTCTGTCCTTTTCCTCTGCACTGTAGGCATTGAGAATGCCACGAACGAGCCTTCAGCCTCAAGGCTCCGCGCAGGAATGGCACTTTCTTAGAGCCTGGCTTCCTGCAGCCGATGTTTCCCGAGTCCCAGCCAGTCCAAGTGGCTGCATTCTGCTGTGTCTATATTTATTTATTTATTTTTGAATTGGAGTCTTACTCCGTCGCCCAGGCTAGAGTGCAGTGGCATGCTCACCACTATCCCAGCATCAACCTGCTGGGCTCTGGTAATTCTTCCACCTCAGCCTTCCAAGTAGCCAGAAATACAGGCACATGCTACCACGCCCGGCTAATTTTGTGATTTATTGTATAGATGAGGCCTTACCAAGTTGCCCGGGCTGGTCTTGAACCCGTGGGCTCAGGCAATCCTTTCACCCTGGCCTCCCAAAGTACTGGGGTTATAGGCGTGAGGCACCATGCCCGGCTCTGCTGTGTCTTTAAAAGTGAAGTTTAGGGGCAACAAAAAACCAGCCAGGTGCAGTGGCATGCGCCTGTAGTCTCAGCTACTTGGGAGGCGGAGGTGGGAGGATCGCCTGAGCTCAGGAGGTCGAAGCTGTGGTGAGCCGTGATTGTGCCACTGCACTCCAGCCTGCGCAACATAGTGAGACCCCAGCGTGCAGAGCCGCGCCCCTGGAGGCCGGCCGAGGTGCCCTGTCCTAACTGCGGCTTCTGGTCCCCCACCAGGTGTGCCAGGTCAGCGCCCAGCAGCCGGTCCAGGCGGAGCTTATGCTCAGGTATCAGCAACTGCAGTCCCGTCTCGCCACGCTCAAGATCGAGAATGAGGAGGTGAGCATGCTTTCCGGCCCCCGGGTCGGATTCAGGCGTCCCCCGGGGGTGTGCCCCCACGACCACAGCATGCTTCTACGCTAGATGCAACCTCTTCCTCGCGCATTCTTGGCTGCAGGGTTCCTGCAGTCCCACCCCAGAGAGAAATGCAAAGACCCTGTGTTCGACCTTCGACTCCTGCATCCCTTCAAGCACATGCCAACACCCTTTTTTTCTTAAATTGTATATTCATACTGAAAATAGTTCCCACAGATTATCAAATTCACCATGTAAGTCCGAAAACATACAAAGGGGACCCCCAAAACTGGAATTTGTTTACTAAAAAGTATGTATGTATTCCTACGTATTTAAACTTCAGTCACCTTCAAAGCACTCTCTGTTTGATACATACACCCGTCAACATGCCTTTCCACTGCTCAAAACAGTTTTTGAACTTGTTCATTTTGGTGCCTTTTAGTGCTTCTCCTTTTTTTTTTTTTGGTTTCACCTCTTCCAATGGCAAAACGTTTCCTTTTGAGGACTTTCTTCATCTGGGGAAATAAAAAAAAAGTTTCTCAGAGAGAGATTGGGTATTTGAATAGGGAGGGTGGGTCACAGGGGTCGTGCCGTTTTGGGTCAAAAACTGCTGAACGCTCAGCCTGGTGTGGGCAGGTGCACTTGTAAGTCAACTGTCATGAAAGAAACGGGCAAATTCCCTGAAAGAATCTCAGAAGATTCACTGAAACCGAATACAGCCTCTCACAACAACACCAGCTGGTCCGCTGATGCCAGTGGGTTCCTGGAACACTTGCCTCGTGAGGGGAAGCCTGTGCTACGAGGGGCCTGCCCGCGGAGAGATAATTCCGGGCTTTTTTGCCCCCTGTTTATGAATAAACAGCGGAAGATCACCACTGTAGTTTTTGTTGATTTGCATATTCGCAAAGTATTTCCTTTTGGCAGGTTGGTTCTTGTTACGTGTGTCAGACTGTTGTGTCAGGTTGTCTGTAAAGTTACCTTGGCCGTTGAAAGCTCGTGTCCTGGTTGCCTTTCCTCAAGTGCCGACTCTTTATTTGAAGTTTCATTTATTTAACATTTCTATTTACTAGCAGTTTAACTTTTTGAAAACGGTAATTCTGATGTATACAGTGTATTCCAGAACGGCCTTTTTATGCGCTATGACCCCGTTACTAAATGAAACAGACCTTTCACTGAGGAAAAGCTTTGAAATGGTTTTAAAAATTTTTTGTGTGACTAATCAGGATGTATATGCATATATACATGCCTTTAATGGCTAAAACTAAACTCTTGTAAGATATTAGCTTTTGCCATTATATTTGTTTTAAACTTTTTCTCTCCTTTTTTTCAGCCTTCAGAACCTCTTACATTCCAGTCGAAAACTCTCTCTGCAAGTCCTTAACTTTGTTCACTCATTCCAGGTAAGGAGAAACAAAAAGTCCAGGTGTTTGTGGAGAGCTTTGTGGTGTGCTGAACTCGTGTGTGTGTGTGTGTTCCTTAGTCTTCCATGGCAAGATAGGAGATAAGCACACGTTTCGTTTTATCCATGGTGACTCTGAGATTCCAGGTTAATTGACCTGCACACGTCCAGCTCTCTGGACCACAGCTCCATGTCTGTTCTGTGCTCCTGCCTCTGGCACAGAACGTGTCAGCATCTGCTGCGGGTGGCTGCACACCGAGCATGGGGCTGGTTCTTGTTGTGGTCACACCCCTTCGTGGCTTCCAGGAGGGTCTGGCTGCTGGGGCAGTGAAGGCCAGTGCTCTCAAGGAGAGAGAGGATGCTCTAGACGTGGTAATTTTGGGAATGGGAGATTCCTCTTCAGCTGTCCAGCCCAATGTGATGAAGTCAGGATTTTGGAGTTTTACTTCATCCAGTCACTGAATACTTGAGTCTCCCCTGTGCCAGACCCTCGGCTACGAGCTGAGGAGGTGGTGATGTGTGACTGGTGGAGCTGATAGTGTCATGGGAGGCAGTCATCAGGGAAACTTCAGATGCTCACGTAATGGCAGATTTGTGTGAGTGCTTTGAAGGAGTCACACTGGTGGAATCTGTCTTTGGGTCAGTTTAAGTAGGTGAGAGACGATACCTAAGCGGAAGCTGAAGGGGTGGAGAAGAGTGTTCTAGGCAGAGCGTGGTCGGTGCAGGGCCCAGGTCCAGGAAGCTCAGTGTCTCCCGGAACACGGAGCCCAGGGGGCCGGAACCACATGAAGGGGGGTTGTGGCACAAGGTGGGGGTGAGGAGGGCAGGGGCATGGTGTCCGGACCTTCTGGCACGTGAGAGAAAATGTGCAGTTTACGCTGAGCACAGAGAGAAACAGGGAAAGACTTGTTTGTACTCCGGAGAGACATGGTTTCTGATGGACTGTTTTAGATGCTAGTTGCTGTTTGGGGGACAGCTGAGAAAGGGACAAGGGAGAGGGAAGGTTGAGGTGGGATGTGGTGTGGAGATTGATGACACTTACGATGAACTTGGTAGGAGGAGATTGGCGGTGTGGGTGGGGGAGGGAGGACGGAGGGACTGAGAATGATTCTGTGGAGGCGAGGAGGTGGGGCCGAAGGGAGGGCCGTTTCCTGAGCTCCGGCGTAGCATGCCAGCGTCCACACGCGGGGCAGCCACTGAGAGCTGTCAGGAGGTATGTTTGAGCCTGGGTTCTGGAGAGGGCTGTGCTGAACACTTGCATCCAAGATGCCTGGATGGGCACGTGTTCTGGTGCTCAGTGTTGGGTTCAGCTTTCTTTCTTTTCTTTGAGTTGGAGTCTCACTCCGTCACCCAGACTGGAGTGCAGTGGCAGGCTCCCGGCCACCCCAGTGTCAAACTGCTGGGCTCCGGCGATGCTTCCGCTTCAGCCTTCCAGGTGGCTGGAACCACAGGCATGCGCCACCATGCCCAACTAATGTTTTGATTTATTGCAGAGACGAGGTCTCACCATGTTGCTCAAGCTGGTCTTGAACCCCTGAGCTCAGGCAGTCCTCTCGCCTCAGCCTCCCAAAGCATGTTTGACTGTCTAGAGGTGTCCTCCTATTAGGTAATCCTTCACACTATGTCCAGCCTGCTAAGAGTTAACTTTTTCTTATGCCTTAGTCCCATAGCCTGTTCCTCCTGTGTACAGTCTGACTTGCGGTAGTCGTTTCTGCTTGGTCAGTGCCCATCACTGGCCGTTTGGGCTGACGGTAGGTCATTGCTCTCCCGGAGGGCTTTGCGTGCTGTAAGCGTTTCTCAGGCAGTGAAAGCCCGTGCTTCTCATCAGTCACCCGAAGTGGCTTAGTGATGTATTGAGTGTAGATTCTCTCTCTTGTTTCTTGGTCTTCTAGGAAGGTGCTTCCACGCTGGATGTCCACACGGAGCCCGGCTTATCCAGTTTGCTTTCACAGCCGTCCTGTGCTGACATGGGCGTTCCGCTTCCTGCAAGAAACTTGGTGTTTAAAGACGGCGTCCTGTCCGAGTGGAGTGGCCGGTCACCGTCCTTGCCCCTCCTGGCTCATCTCCACCCGCAGTAACTTGGTTCCAGCATCCGTTGCTCACACTTTCTGCCTTTTTCTTTCCTAATGTTAGCTTTATGGTGTCAGCCACTAAAAAGCATCATGCTGCCGAGTGCAATTTCTGCTTCACTGATACGAGCGTTGGGGACACGGTCCTGTTTTCTGGAGTTTTGCGCATGATTGCACATCCTGTTGCAACAAAGTGCTTTTTAGCAGCCAGCACTGCATTTTTTACCTTGAGACAATCTGCATTTCTTTTATAAACTGAGGATCTACTTTGTAGGCTTTATGATGACTGTCCTGTTTATAAGCAGTCTCTGTGAATATGGCAGTGGAAATTTTATATGTTAGTTGTCAGACATAAATCTTGTTTAATTTTATATTTTGTGACCTGTGCTTTAGGGGATCAAGGGAAGAGATGGAACTCTTCCTCTGCAAAGGCCTCTTGGCACTTCAAGCAGTAGAACCGTAACGCCGTAAGTATCCCGTGTCAAGAGACGATGTGTTGGGCATTAGGAATCCCTGCGGATGTCTGTATTTGTGTGTATCGGCTGTGCGGTTGAAGGTGTGCATCAGCACGGTCACGTGCCACTCAGCCTTGTTCGTAAGTCTCAGCTCGGATGGCGACTGTCACTGGCATCTCATGAGAAGCTTGAGAAGCTGTTTCAAAACTCTGTTTCTGTGTGGACTTCCGTTGTCTCCCATCTGGGCTTTGTGTTTTCACAGAGTCTTTGCGGAAGAGACCGATTTATCTTCCACTCTTGCAGCTGCGGCTGCTGCACACTTGTGCCCTGATTTCCCTTTTGGTTCTTCGCTCCGATGTTTTCAAACCAAGGATTGTGGTTTTGGGGTAGAATCACATACCATAAGCAGTAAGGCTATGTCTGGTTCAGAACACTTCAGTGATAAGCCTGCTTTGAGGACATATTCTTAAGCAATCTGGATCTTAAATTTATGTGAATACTTTTGTAGCAAATGATAAAAATGGAGTAATTTCAAAGTGTTACTTGAGTCACTGATAATTTAGTATCTCACATGTTGATTAGAATGATTGGAATCACTTTTTAGACTTTTCAAGTTGCCTTCTTGGGGAGTTTGTGCAGTGTTATAGCTTAGTTTAGCTCCTCTTACTTAGGTAACGGTTTGCTAGTTTAAAAATGTAACCAAACTAACTGGTCACACAACATGTATCTAAAACACTAAAAGTGTCAGAACATTTGCAAATGTTATGACCTAAACATTTTTGCTGATAATTTTTGTTATTTATAGGTATTTGTGAATTTAACATACTTCTGGAAATATACGCCTTTCTTAGAACTATGAACATAACCATGCATTCAATACCACAGCCTGTCTGTAGAACTGAATATTCAGACCAGGTTATCAGTGGCACAGTCAGTGCTGTGTTTGGGTCAATGCAGTAATGTTTAGTTTTCTACTGTGTCTTACAGAAAGTAGAAGCCATGTGTATGTTATGTTTGTCTATAAAAGGAGAAATACATACAAATATTAAAATAATTTCTTATGACTGTGAATCACTCATTTATTTTTCCAGTAATTGATGTTGTACATTCCTAGTGCTATCAGGTATGTATGTAACTTTTACGGTTTTTCAGCTGAAAGTTGAAAAGTCTCTTCTTTGACCAAGGCTCTTGGATCTCACTTTAATTTGCTTTCTTTGAATTAACTGTAGTTATGTTATTTATTCCTATATTAACGGTCCAAACAAACTGTAATGACATGTCCACTCATAAAGAATTGAACATTTGTAGCTGTTGGCAGTGGCCCAGTTGTGGGTACGTTTAACGCTTAAAATAGGGAAGTGACTTGCTGCTGTGTTTCTTTTGAGAGAACATGGAGGAAGAACTGGAGCCCGGGAGTGGTCACGAGCTGTAGGGAAAGCGCTGAGAAGCGCGGGTCGGCTCTGGCTCCTCGTGTTGAGTGAGGAAAGAGGAATCCTGAGTCCCAGCTGAAGGCCTCTCCTGCTTTCGGGGGAGAAGCTGCATGCTGAGAGCTGCCAGCAGCATGTGGGGTGCCTGCGTCTGTGCTTCGCTTTGTGAATTTGGCCTTGTTTTGTTCACTTAGACTCACGCGGTCTCATAAATTTTACACGTGTTGATGCAGTGCAACAAAAAGGAAAATCTAAAATGCAGACTGTTATTTGCCAAAGAAAATCCACGAAGCATTTTTATCCGGCTGTCTTGAGAATGTCGAAGTCGTGTCGTCCAACTTTGTGCCATTCCCTTCCTTCCTCCCCCCACTTCCTTAATGTAGTTTAAGCCCTGGTAGACATTTCGAGAAAGTGAACAAGTATCAGAAAGGACATAGAATTGAGTAGGGTACAGTTTCACCTCTTCTGCGGGTCAAAAGAAATGCAGCTCTGTATCACTTAAAATATCGTGTGATTTCCTTGATTTCTTTTTTTAACTGTGTAATCAGATGGTTTTGTATTTGTTTTTCAGGGGAGTATTGGCTTCTTTTACTTGACGTTTTCAGTTTTCTCTGCCACTCGTGTCTTTTTTATGTTCAGTGTTTCAAATGCAATTTGTAGTTAAAGATTTTTAAGTACCAAAACTGTAACTGAGTATAGTGGATTGTCCTCTGTTAGGATGTTAATATTATACAATGAAATGTATAAAGCGTTGTCAATTTGATTATTGACACATATAACATGTTTACAAATAAACTGTGGTGTTGATCAAGTCACTACGAAAGTGTGTTTAGTCTTCAGAAATTTCCTTTCTTAATTCTAAATACATCCATGGTTTCAGTGCTGTGACTTTCCTGTCCTTAAAAAAAAAAAAGCTATTACTTGTAGTAATTTCAGATGTGCATAAAAGTGGCATGGACCGCCCAGAGATGTCCCCGGTGCCCTTTGAGCTTCCCTGATGTTAACACCTGGGCGAACTGTGGCACGTCTCTCAAGCCCAGAAGTGAACACCGGTACAATCCTGTTTTCTAAACCAAGACTTTTTGGCTTTCACCAGTTTTCTCCAGGAATGTGCTATTTGTTTCAGGATCCATTCCAGGATGCCACACTGCATTTATTCAGTCATCATGTCTCCTTGGCCTTCTTCAGGATGTGACAGTTTCTCAGTCCTTCGTGACCTCCTCGCTGTAAAGGGCTGCCCCTCAGTGTGGGTTCATCTGGTGTTTTCTCATGATTAGATTGAGGCTAGGCTTTGTCATGCAGGATGACATTAGCGTGCCATCTTATCTCGGGCTTGTGAGGCCAGCGTATGCTGGTGACATTCCTTTGCTGGCTGGGCTGGTGTCCATTGGGTGTCTCCGCTGTAAGACAGTTTCCCCCTTCCTGTGCTCTCTTCTTTGGCCAGGAGTCACCAGGTCAAGCCGTGTGTTCCAGGCATGAATCCCACTTGGTCGGGATGCATTGTCGTGCATATGTTGCTGGGTTGGATTTCTTAACATGGAGGATTTTTATGTCAGTATTTCTGAGAGCCGTTGGTCTGTAGTGTTCTTGTAATGTTTCTGTCTGGTTTGGGCATTAAGGCAGTTCTGGTCTTATAAAATAAGTTAGAAAGTGTTTCTTCTGTTTTCTGGAAGAGATTGTGGGGTACAGGTATAGATATTTTTTTTTTCTTAAATATTATTAGAATTGACTAGTGAGGCCACCTGGGCTTCAGATTTTCCTTTTTGGAAGGTTCCAAACTGTAAATTCAACTTATTAAACATATATTCAGGATTGCTGTTTCTTCTTGAGTGAGTCTCGGTAGTTTCTATCTTTCAAAGAACTGGTTCCATTTCATCTAAGTTGCTGCATTTATGGACATTTATTATTCATAGAATTGTTGTCCTTTTTGTCTGTGGGATTGGAATAAGAAAATAAAAAGATAAAGTGAGGTATTAAAAATGAAAATGAGAATTATCCAGGACAGAAGAAAGGAATCCAGAGATATGGAACCCCAAGGCGCATCAGTAATGAGTTTAGAAAATAATTGGGCTGCACCAAAGTACTTAGAGAAAGTGACTATTGACTTAGAATTGTGAATCCAGCAAAACTGTCCTTCAATGATGGTGAAGAGGGCTAGCCATGAAAGCGACTGAAAATAATTCAGATTATGTGTAATAAACAATAAGGGCATCACTAAAAAAACAGAGTTTATTACTTCCCAACTAGAAGGGAATGGATGGGAAAATAAGATGGAGAGAGAAATCAGGACAAATAGGAAAGACCAGGGTGAAGTGCTCCAGACAGGAGTTCAGGGCCAGCTTGGGCAACATAGCAAGACCCCATCTCTAAAAAGGGGGGGATGAATAAAATTAAAAATGGAAGAATGAACGCGAATGTTCACGTTTACATATCGGTATCTGTATACCTTTGGGAAGTGCTCCTTTTACTTTCTAACATTCACTTTGCAGGTGGATACAATACTTTCCAGTTTCTAGCGTTCCCAACAGGCTCTGCGGGTGTTTTCCATGGGTGCACCACGCAGTGATGACGGTGCCGTGGGGATGCGAGTGCTGTCCCTGGCTTCGGGAGAGGCTGCAGGGTTGAACCTTCAGTTCCTACGCAGACATCCTGAGGGCAGAAGTCCCCACCGGAGGTGCCCTGCCTGCTGTCCCGGTCTCCGTCAGGCCGGGCCTCTACTCCTGTCTCCCTGTATCCCAGGGGATGGGGACTTCTAGATGCTCTTGATAAAGGACTCTGTTTCCTCCAGACGCTGCTTCCTCTGCCCCACGAAGTGTCTCCAGCACGGGTCTGCGTTCCGTCTCCTGTCCTGTGGTTTGGGTGACACCTCTCCGAGTGGATCAGTGATTGTTTCTGGTTCCCATTCTCCGTGTGGTTTAGGGGGTGGATGCTGAGAGCCAGGCAGAGGTTCTCTAATGCGTTCAGATCAGAAACCCTCCCAGCACCATAGGGTCTTGCTTTTTATCAGGGAACATACGAAAGTCAGCAGAATGTGTAGTGAGCCTGGTGTGCCGTCGCCTGGCGTCCACAGCAGTCGTTGTTCAGTGCCTTGTTTCATGTACACAAAACAGGGACACTTGTGTGTACCCACACACACACACTCACACTCAAGAAACCACTGGGTTATTTTAAGGTAAACCCCAGACAGCACATCATTCATTCCATATGTAATTTAGAATCATTCTTAGCTCTGAATTTCTGGAAGCAAATGGTCCTCCCTAAACTAGAAACAAGGCACACATCCCCACCAAACCATTATTACTGACGTGTAGCATTGGAAGTAGCAGCTGATCATACTAGGCGAAGGCACAAAGTCAGAGCTAATCACATTTAAAAAGATGGAGGAAAATGATGACTATCTTTCAGATGATACGTTTGTATGTAGAAAAATGCACAAGCATGATCTGAAACACCGTTAGACACGAAAGACTTCAGGAAGTGCCTTTCTTATCTATAATCGACAACCAGTTATATTGTTGATATAATGAAAGAAAAAAGCTTCCTTAATCGCAAAATGTATACATACATACAATAAAAGATTTTTCCTAAAAGCAAGAACAAAGCCTCAATAAATAAGCATGTTGTTATAATCATCCATCTGTGATTAATTACAAAGTAAAATAAAGTGAAATAAATAAAGTGAAACGTCTTCGTTTGTTCTCTGCTGTAACAAAATGCCATCGTCTGGGTGACTTGTGAGCGACCTCGGATTCTGGAGGTGGGAAGGCCAAGGCCAAGGCACTGGCGGATTCAGTGTCTGGTGCGGCTGTTCCTGGTCCACGGTGGCCGTCTTCTCACCATGTCCTCTTGAGGGAACTGCCTTGGGCCTCTTTTCTAAGGGCACGAGGCCTTCTTGGGGCTCTGCCCTCCTGACCTCAGCAGCTCCCAAGGGCTCCACCCGACACCCTCGCGTTGTGGTTAGGACTCCAACACATGAGCCTGGGTGGACGCAGACATTCAGATCATAGCACCTGGCAAGAAGCTCAACGAGAAACTTGCAAAACCTCCTTGAGGAAAACTTTGAGGCACTCCTGGAGGGCAGGGAAGAAAGCTTGGGCATTGGGCAAGTAATGCACTTTTCTGGGATAGGCAGCCTCAACATTGCCAACTCGTCAGTTCTCCCTAAATATGAGTTATACGCGACTTCCTTCAGAGTACCAGCAGTTCTCTCTCTCTCTCTCTCTCAACTTTGGAGCTTGACACACTAATTCTGCAGCTCAACTTGGGAGAAACATGTCTCTCTCTCTCTCCCTCTCTCCCTCCCTCTCCCCCCCCCCCCCCCAACTTTGAAGCTTGACACAATAATTCTACAGCTCAGCTTGGGAGAAACATGGGAGAATAGAAGGGAAAAAAATCTGGAAAATGTCCCCAGCAGGTGTATTCAAGCATATGAGAAACCTGGAGTAATCAAACAGTATGGTAGTACTAGGTAGTACTAATTCAGATTCTGACAGATCACGCAGGGGAGTGGGATGGGGAACTGAAAAGTAGCGCTAACAAGAGAACTGATGTGGCATTTCAGATTCGTAGGTGTGGACGTCGGGCTCATTCAGCAGCCAAGTTGGGGGGGGGGGCGGTAATTGGCTACATACTTGGAGAAAATACAACCAGAATCTTGCCCAAACGCTTACAGCAAACGCTTTAGAGGGTCAGGACTTAACTATTTTAAGATGTTACCCTAAACGTGGAAACAGGTGATTTTTTAAAATACTCTTGGCATAGAGAAAACCTTTTTAGGGATGAATCAAACCCTAGAAGGTACGTTTTTTAAAACCCCTGCTAATTATTACAAAATAAAAAAATGAAACATTTTGCCTGCCAGAACTGTATAAACAGAAGAAGACAAAAGACCCTGCATTTTAAAATGAAGCCCAGGGATGAGTGGCTCATATTCTCAATCCAGAAATCTCCAGATGAAAGCATGATGAACTGCAGTCTGAATAAATCCTAAGAAAGGCTGGCATCGTGGCTCACGCCTGCAGTCCCAGCTACTGGAACGACAGGCCGGAGGATCTCCTGAGCCCAGGAGGTCAAGGCTGCAGTGAGCTACGACTGTGCCACTGCACTCCAGCTTGGGCAACAGAGCGAGATCCTGTCTCAAAAAACAAAACAAAACAAAACAGAGAGAAAGAGCTCATTCTTAGGCCCAGGTCATCAAGTGGGAATTTCCTGTTAGTGAATGAGAAAGCACAGTTTGTGAAACTCCAAGTCTCCTTTAAAATGCTTTGTTGTTTGTAAGTTTTGCTCAGGAGAGGAAATAATTGTTTCCATTTTCTTTCTTTGATACTCCAAGATGTATGTATGTATGTATTTTAATGTAAAGGTGTGGGATACAATTCAGGGTTAGGCACACAAACTGATCTTGCAGGCACCCCTGTTCATGAGGTGTGCCCCTCCCTTTTTGCGTTTTCCAAGCCTGTCTCCTTGGTTCTGGGAATCGCCCCACAGATGCGCATTTTTGGCCCCTCCATGCCCTCTGTCTTCCGAGCAGCCCCGCTGTGATTCCAGAAGCCACGAGGGCACCGTCTCCCATGGAGCTCTCAGCCTGAAGTCCCGGAGGCTTGAGCGCTGGGGTGCAAAGCGGCTGTGCCGCCGTGGGGGTGTGAGGACCGGCCGGGCGCTGATGCTCGGCTGGAGGCCCGTCCAACTGCGCAGGTTGCCTGCCCGTCTCTCCCCGGTGGGGGGCAGCGCTTCCCTTTCCAAGGCCCGTTTCTAGCAGGGCCTTCTCAACTTGTGGGGAGAGCGTGGGTTCTCTCAAAACCAGCACGCCTCCCGCCCGGCCCTGTCCGCCTGGAAGCCAGCCACGTGGGGGAGTGTCAGGACTCAAGACTGCAGGCGGATCACGAAGGGACGTCCAGGGGCAAGTGTCCCGCCCGGGAGCGCTGGGTTAGGGGCCCCCAGAGACGCGCTCGGAAAGCTTGCGGAGGGCATTCGGGCCGCGATGGTTGAGGGGGCAGCCGGCTGGCCTGCCCAGCCTTCATGGCCTCTTCTGCGCACACGATCTGTCCTGGGAATCAGCCACGTTTCGTGGGAGCGTCTGCCCCAGACGCAGCATCACCGAGCACGCGTGGAAGGTGGGCTTGGGGCTGACGCCGGTTTGACAGTCAGCGTGGGGGTGCAGGGGCGTGGTGCTGAGCCTGGGAGGGTGCCGCTTGTCCAATCATTCTTGTGTTCACTTGCTCAGCATGTTTCAGGCGTAGATTTCCACTGCTGTGTAACAAATGACCTCAGATGCCGTGACTTAAACAACATCCATCTACTCGTCTGCAGTTCTGTGGGCCAGATGTGTGGGCGTGGCCTGACGGGGCTCGCCGCTCAGGGTCCCACATCAAGGGTCCAGGAGAGCTGCGCTGTCCTCTAGGGCCTGGGTCTCTTCCCAGCTCCCGGGGGCTGCAGGGCCGAGGCCCCTGTCTCCTCCGATCTGTCTGCCGGGGCTTGCCCTCGACTCCTAGAAGCCCCCCGCGTTCTCTGCCATGTCCCCTCTGTCTCCGAGGCCATGGCCAGCCCTCCCTGTGTTGACGCCTTCCCAGCCGACTCTGACCCCTCCGTGGGCTCACTCACATGCACTCCTCATCTTAGGGTCAGCTGATTTGGAACCTCACTTGGGTCTGCAAAGTCCCTTCACGGCAGCACCGAGCTACGCGTTTGAGTAACTGAGAGAATGTGTGTGTGATACGGGAGCCGGGACTCTCGGGGCTCGTGGGGACTGAAGGTCTGTGTCCTCCCGAACGCAGATGTTGAAATGCCCCGTGTGGCCGTGTCAGGGTGGGGCCTTGGGAGGTGGCGTGGGCCGTGGGGGTGGAGCCCTTGTGACTGGGACTGGTGCCCCCATCAAGGCCCTCAGAGAGCCCCCGGCCCTTTGCCATGTGAGAGGACAGGGAGGAGACGGCCGTCCGTGGTCCGGAACTGTGAGAAGCACGTTCCTGCCATTCGTAAGCCCCCACCCAGCAGCCCGGATGGACCGAGACAAGGCCCCCCACCAGGTGCTGATTCCAACTCTTCCAGAGTCTGTGTTCTTCTGGAGGAAGTCAGGCTGGGACACGCAGCCAGCAACGAGCCAGCACTTCAGGAGGCCAAGTTGGGAGGATCTCCTGAGCCAGGAGTTCGAGACCGGCCTGGGCCACATAGTGAGACCTTGTCTCTACAAAAAAATAAAAATATTAGCTGGGCGGGGTGGGTGTGTCCCTGTAGTCCCAGCTACTCTGGAGGCTGAGGCAGGAGGATCGCCTTAGCCCAGGAGGCCGAGGCTGCCGTGAGCCGTGATCCTGCCCCTGCAATCCAGCCTGGGTGACAGAGTGAGACCCAACTCAAAAATAATAATAACAACCATGGGGAAAAGAGCATTCATTCTTCCTGGAGCTCCCCACGCCTGCAGGCCATCCCGGGGTGCACAGCTGCGCAGTCCATGGCAGGGGCTGACAGCTGCGGCTTCAGTTTGTGTCTGAGCTGCACGTCTGTGTTGGGGGAAGCGGCAGTGCCATCTCTGATGGGCTTCTTGCTTCCTAGATGCAACTTACAGGTGTGCTTTTGGGGTGTGGGGAGAGGGCTTGTGTCAAACGGAGACACAGGTGCCAGGGAGTTGGAGGAAATGGCTGACTTGGGAGGTGACTCCAAGAGGCATGGCTGGGCGTGTCAGGAGGAGGCTTAATGAACTCCAAAGAGGACCCTCGGGGAGGCTGTGGACCCCCCCGAGCGTTTTCCTACCACAGCAAGGGCACTGGGGCTTGCCTCCCCAAGCCCACCCTCTCAGTGGAAGTCTGCTCCTCGGATGTTAACTCCTAGGTACGCGTGACCTTCCCAGTGTGGCTGCACATGGCTCCTGGGGCATGGCACACGGCTGGGCTGAGTCACGGGCTGGGACAGGAGGGCATCTGTCCACCCAGGAGCTGAACTGCCGTGACCTTCAGGCTGGGTGAAGGGGACACGGAGGGGACATGGGGTGGACCGCTGGGGGTCGGCGTGCTGTGATGCCCACGGGGTGAGTGAAAACCTTTGTTGTTTTCACCACGGAGCTTTGGAAATGTTGGTGCCCGACTCACCACGTGACCTTGGGCAATGTGCTTGACCGCTCACTTGTGTGTTCCTTCTTTTGGCAAATGGAGATCCCGATGCCTCGAAACTATTTGATTTCGGAATTCAGTGGGCTAATACATGGAAGGTGTGTGCCTGGCATACAGCTAGTGCTCGATAAGTACCAGCTATGAGGCCGGGCCGGTGGTTCAGCCTGTAATCCCGCGCTTTGGGAGGCCGAGGTGAGTAGATTGCCTGAGCCCGTGGGTTCAAGACCCGCCTGGGCAACTTGGCGAGACCTCATCTGTACAATAAATCAAAAAATTAGCCAGGCGTGGTAGTGTGTGCCTATAATTCCGGCTACTTAGAAGGATCGCCGGAGCCCAGCAGGTCGAGGCTGTGGTGGCTAGGAGCAGCCACTGCACTCCAGTCTGGGCGATGGAGTGAGACTCCAACTCAGAAAAGAAAAAAAAGGACTAGCTATGACCACATGAACTTCCCTGAGTGTTGGCAACCTCCTTTCATGCAGTTGTGGAGGTATCTGTGTTTGCGCCTTAACAGGCGTCCTCAGCCCAAGTCACGGCTGACACCCCGGGACAGGACGTGGGGACAGCCCCCCACCTCATGTGCTTTCTTGCAGTGTTTGTTGAGGGAGGTGCGCCGAGCATGGCACAGAGCGTGGTGCCGCACGGTCCGTGCCCGGGCCGGAGCCCCAGCCCCACGCCACATGCACCCAGGGCCAGTCAGTCCCACCCTCGCCTGCCGCACGGGGGCCTTCTGCATCTGTTGCCATGGAGATGTCTTGAGGTTGGTGCTGTGCATCCATTTGGATTCTTAATCTCTAAGGAACAGAAACCGACTCTGGATAAATTAAGCGGCAATCAGGCTTAGAGCAAACAAAAATCCCCAAACATCACAAAGTTCACTGAGGCCCCAGAACGGGCAGAGCCAGGCGTGGAGGCCACGTGGTCCAGGGCCTCATCCTGCATCACACCACCAACCTGGAGATGTCATCATGGCAGGCCCCGACAACTCACAGTAACCATGGATGTGTCTGTGCTTCTGGGAGACCACTGTCATACCAACCATGTATGTGTCCGTGTGGTTGGGAGACCAGTGTCACACTGACCACGGATGCATCTGTGTGGCTGAGAGACCACTGTCACACCAACCACAGATGTGTCTGTGTGGCTGAGAGACCACTGTCATACCAACCACGGATATGTCCGTGTGGATGGGAGACCACTGTCACATCGACCACAGATGTGTCCGTGTGGCTAGGAGACCACTGTCACACTGACCACGGATGCGTCCGTGTGGCTGGCAGGCCTCTGTCATACCAACCCTGAGTGTGTCCGTGTGACTAGGAGACCAGTGTCACACTGAGCATGGATGCATCCGTGTAGCTGAGAGGCCACTGTCATGTTGATCACAGATGTGTCCGCGCGGCTAGGAGACCACTGTCACACTGACCATGCCTGCGTCCGTGTGACTGGGAGACCTCTGGCGTGACTGCTGCTGGAGCTTGGTGCAGTTTCTGGATTCCCATGGAATCCCCGTGGCCGCTGCTTGTTCCTGTCACCAGTTCCTGTAGAGGGAGGGGGCGTGGCCTCAGAGAACGGTGCAGTCTGTCCCTTCCTTCCAAACACCTTAGCCCAATTTACAAGCCCCTGCCTTGCTGGTGGTCAGAGCTAGCCCCTGGGATTCCGCCACCTCGGGATTTCTTCAGCTGTGTCCTACAGTCTCCGTGCACAGTGGCTCTGGAGTGCACTGTGATCACACTCGCTTCCGTGGCTTTGCACATGCCTTTGGGACCCTCACCCTCCCTTCAGCTTCTGCATCTAAGCACGTGTGTGTCACCTTCTTACTCCTCCAGGAAGTCCTCCAGATTGCCCATGTCTGTGGCAGGAGTTCTTCTTGTGTGCCCTCATAACACTTATCGTGCTGCAGAGTATCTGCCTGTTTCCCCATCTGTTCTCACGCTGTGTTCCTTGAAGGCGGCCTGTGTGTCTGGGGTCACCCGTGTTCATCTCAGCACAGTTTCTGGTGTGTCTTGAGGCTCAAGAAATAACTCGGGAGCAGATGAACAGTTCTGAGATGAGGGAGAGCGTGCAGCTGCCTCTGGACGTCATGCTCTTGGGAGAGGCCATGCTGTCCACTTGCTGTGCTTCTGGCAGGGACACGTGGCACAGTCAGGGCAAGAAACCTCATCTGTCCCCTTGGTGTCCCTCTCACGGGTCCAGGCCAGCTTCACACCTCAGAGCTTTTTCCCACCACTGGATTTGGATGTGTGACGATTCTTGTTATAACGGGAGGCCTTCCTGGAAATGACCATTCCAGCCCAAACTGCTTCTTGGTGTAACATGGTCTTTGATTCGTTTCCTGGGGCTGCCGTGCCAGATTAGCACAAATGGGGGCTGAAAACAGCAGACGTTGATTCCCTTGCAGTTCAGGAGGCTCAAAGTCCAAGATCAAGGTGGCGGCAAGTGTGGTTTCTGATGAGGGCTCTCTTCCTGGCTTGTAGACGGCCACCTTCTTGCTGTTGTCACATGGCCTTTCTTCTTGTGGGAGGGACAGAGAGAGGAGAAGAAAGGGGAGGGGAGAGAAGGAGAAAGGGAGAGAGATTACCCTCTGATGCCTCCTCCTTTTCTGGTCGGAACACCAGTCCTAGCAGATGAGGACTCTCCACCCTTATCACCTCATTTAACCTTACTTCCCTCCCTGAGGACCCAGTCTCCAAACGCAGTCACACTGGTGCTTAGGGCTTCAACATACATAGTTTGGGGCACGCAGGGTCTAACTCTCTTTAACAAACATCTCTGCAAAATGGGGAAAAGAGACCCAGACTCAATCTGTGAAAGTCAAACCCTAAACACAAGAAGATAGTCTCATTAACTGGATGAATTTGCCTGTCTTGTCATCGGTCTTCTCTCAGGAGGCTCCAACGTGCCCAGCTCGTTGACAGAGCGGCTGAGACGCTTTCTTCCAGGGGGACAGCCTGTGGCCTCAGAGAACCGTCCGAGCCCGGGATCCACAGCGTGGATCGGGGCTGGGAGGCCACCTGGGATCTGCTGCCTGCCTCCCGCAGACGCATGTCCCAATCCACATGCCACGAGCTTCTCTGTGATGCGGGATTCTGGGCGATGTCTCTTTCTTTAAGCTTCTCTGTATCCTCTAAGTTTTCCACAGTTATTTTTCCAATCCAAAAAGATATTCAGGTTTGTTTTTAAATTTGTATCACGATCACTTTGCTCTATTTACCAGGATGCAACACAGAGCTAATACATTCTACTGAGATTTCTAATTACCAGGGATTGAGGCCTAAGCACCCCGTCAACAGAAGCTGAAGCTAATATTCCTTGGCATCTGAAAATGGAAAACATAGAACAATTTTTTCCCAAAAGAAAGGAACCCGCTTCACTCGTGAAATATTGTCGCATTTCCACACAAAGCAATAAGTAAACAACAGTATTTACCGAGAACAAGGTTGTTCTATGTTTTCCGTTTCCTCGTGGTAAATGGCCCTGAGCAGTCCAGGATGCCGGCGATGCTGGCTTTCAGCAAACTGGGTTTTCCCTGGGGGAGGTGAGCAGGGACGAGGATGGGCCCGACAGCAGAACGAACCCCACTGGAGACGTGCCAATTCCCGCGAGGAGGGATGAGGACACGTATGGGGATAAGCAGCGCTGACCGGGGAATCAGCAAACGCCCACTTGAGGAGGAAACAGGAGGCCTGCTCCATAGCGGTGGCGACGCTTCCACTGGAGTTCGGCCTTGAAAAGCGACAGTTAAAAATGATGGCACGATGCACGGTCGCCAAGTGGCAGAAACAACCCAAGAATCTACCAGCAAGTGAATGGATAAACAAGATGTGGAGTGGCCGTACTGCAGAATATAATTCCGCCGTTAAAAAGGAGCAAAGTATTAAAACACGTTGCAATGGGGATCAGCCCCGAAAACGTTGTGCTAAGTGAAAGAGCCCGACACAAAAGGCCAGTTCGTACACAATTCGTCCAGGATAGGAAACTCCATGGAGACAGAGAGAGACGAGTGGCAGTCCCAGGCTTGGAGACGGGAAGACAGAGAGTGACTCCAGGTATGGGGCTCCTTTGTGGGTGATGAAGATGTTTTTTGTTTTTTTGTGTTTTTTTGAGTTGGAGTCTCACTCCGTCGCCCAGACCGGAGTGCAGTGGCCGCTCCCGGCCACCGCAGCCTCGACCTGCCGGGCTCCGGCGATCCTTCCGCCTCAGCCTTCCGAGTAGCTGGAACTACAGGCGCTCGCTACCACGCCGACTAATTTTTTTATTTTATTTTATTGTAGAGATGAGGTCTCGCCAAGTTGCCCAGGCAGGTCTCGAACCTGCGGGCTCAGGCAATCCACTCACCTTGGCCTCCCAAGACGCGGGATTACAGGCTGAGCCACCGAGCCCGGCTGATGAAAATGTTTTAAAACCAGAGAGACCTGGTGACTGTCTGACCCTGTGAAGGTACTGAAGGCCACCGCAAATGGTTAATTTTGTTATGAATTTTACCGCTGTAATAAAAGCAGGTTTATTTTATCTTCTATTTAACAAAACACGAGTTATAAAAGCAACCATGCACTAACTCTTAGAATGAAAAAGAAACTAGCAAAGTGTTGATTGTGGCTTTGGGTATCGTTTTCCTGGAAAAAAAAAAATATGTGATGGCAAATTCATCCAGTTAATGAGACTATCTTCTTGTGTTT
>CAUYQG010158018.1:0-20621 GCA_963574415.1 Tarsius wallacei | reverse complement strand
ACCTGTGGTCTTCCATTGGTTTTTCCTCATTTGTGACAGATCTCTTGCTTTTTCTCTTTAGTTCCGTTATTCACTGTCAGTGGGAGAGGCTTTCACTTCTGATATTTACTCAGCCCTCTGTTCTTCCCTGATCCAGGCTCTGGATTTGTTCTATTTTGAAACATGACTGTGGGTGGGAAGCTTTGCTGTCTCTTGTATTTTTGAAAGTCGAATAAGGTAGGAGATGTACTAAGATTCAGAAACGACTTGCAAATCACAGTGTTCACTGACTGTGGTATGTGTTCCCTGAGATCAACTCCCCACCACCACTCTATATGACGATGCAATGGGTACTTATGTGTGCCCCCTGAGTTCAAGATACAGTGACAGCAATGAGGAGAACAGAGAAAAATAGAATGAAATAAGATGGACAAGAATTTAATTTAAAAAAAGAAAGAAAAACACGGAACAGTGAAAGCAGAAACCAAAGCAAAAAGCAATTGAATACACACACAGATATGCACACACACCCCAAAACAAACTGGAATAACAGCAAAGTGAAAAACAACAACAGCAAACTAGGAAAACCAAACACACACACACACACCTAGCACAAAATGAATGGAGAAGAATAAGAGAAAGACTGGAGGAAAAAAAAAGGAATTCAGATTGAACCCTCACACATATATTAAAAAAGAACAAAAGAGCAAATACAAACCAACAACATCTGAAAGATGAACGCTCAATCATTCATATACACACATAAACAGAAAACAAAAAGCAGAAGTAGAAATAAAAAGAAAATTCACGTACACATTCTTGCACAAAGGAAAAATGTTTAAAAAATAGATGAACTAACAAACAGGCAAAATTTTTTTTAATATTGAAAATAAATTTAAAATTTTTAAAAAGGGAAAAACCCTGCCCTACTGTGGCGGGTTCTGTAGTTGTCCCTCTTGATGCTCTGCTGTCTCCTGCAGGGTTTCCACCTCTTTCACGCTCTCCTGTGTGTCCATAGCAGAGAAGAAGGAGGGGCAATAGAGGTGGGTGGGGCTGTGGTCCTCCCGTCCCACTCTTGTATGGTCAGGGAGATCTCCTCTAGTGGGGAGGTGCAGGATTGTCTCTTCCAGGTATGTACTTGCAGGCGGTGCCCCAGCCAGGCCTATCCTAGAATGGAGTTCTCCTCTTGCAACTGATGTCCAGGCTCCCCTGGGTTTGTCCCTCTCAGTCATGGCCCAGCTGTGTGGGTCTGACGATCAGAGGATTGCTGGCGAGAAGGGGGGTTGGGTCAGCCCTGGAATCGCCACTGATCTCTTTGGAGGTCTTCTTTGTTCTTTTCTGGCTACATCCTTTGTTAGGATCAGGTTGGGGGCAGGGCACCTGGACCTCAGCATTTGTCAGGTCCCCCTGGATGTCTGTGCTTTGAGCATATTCCTTCTGGGTAACAGTCAACCCCTGAGTAGTTGATCTACCAGTCACAGAGATTGGGTCTGTCGCTCCATGGTGAGCAAGTCAGAGCACTTTCTGCCCCATTTTCAAGATGGTAGTGAGGTGCCTCTTTTGTCTTCTCCAGTGGGACCTGTCCCTGGGCTCCCTCCGCAGCTCTTGCTGCCAGTGTCCAGCCAGGTACTGCAGTGGTGAGATAAAGCCTGGAGCCAGCAGTCTCTCCTGCTGCAGTGGTGAGGCAGAGACTGGAGCTGGTTATCTCTCTC
Organism: Tarsius wallacei; assembly: GCA_963574415.1. Taxonomy (NCBI): domain Eukaryota; kingdom Metazoa; phylum Chordata; class Mammalia; order Primates; family Tarsiidae; genus Tarsius; species Tarsius wallacei. The sequence goes on along the minus strand of CAUYQG010158018.1, from coordinate 18,930 downwards.
CATCGCTTCTTTACAGGAAAACTTTTGTCCATTTTTTTAAAAAATGGCTCTTGGCTTCTGCAACTTGGAAAGCGCTAGGGACCAAGCAGAGCAGCTGCAGCACCAGCTGCTTCACCAGGAGGGCCCTGGCCACTTGCTCACAAACCCCCACTGAGTCAGTCTCTCCCAGGATTTTCTTCCCAGGAGGGATTTTGTTGATTTTTTTTTAAAAATGGTGTTCAGCTTCTGTGTCCCATGAATCGCTGGGGTCCAAGCTGAGCAGCTGCGGCGTTAGCCACTGCACCAGGAGAGCCCTGGCTGCAAGCTCCCTAGCCCTCACTTAGTCAGCCACTCACACGTCCACTCACTCACCAGCTCGTACACAAAATTTTCCATACACTCACTCACTCACTCACACCAGGTCTCACATAGTCTGACTGGCTTAGCCGCCATTTCCCGACCTCTCTAAACTAATTTTCAAAGTTGAATTTTTTTCTGTTGGATAATGGCTGGCACACTGTACTGAAGTTTATACAGTCGTGTGTTCTAGTCTTATGCCCTCCTCTGGGAATCTTTTTGTGCTTTGCTTTTCCCATCCATAAAATGCTAATGTAGCAAACTGTTATTGGCAGTTATCTAGAAAGCTCAGTAACTAGAACTTTCTTTCACTTTGCTTTTATAAGGGAGAAAATACATATAAGAAGTAAATGAACTAATATTTACTTTATGTTATTGACTACAAGTAGTATTTACAAAATGTAAAACATTGAACTAGGCATTGTGTGAGATAGGAAAATAAATGAAAGTTCTAGACCTCAGAAATATATTCTAAGTAAGAAATTTGGGAAGAGGCCCTAGGACGTTCTCAGGGTAATTCTATCTCAGTTCTCTACAGAGCTGTAGAACTGTGGTTCTCAAAATATTTGGTCTCAGGACTCCCTTACAGTCTTAAAATTATTAAGGAACCCAGAAAGGTTTCTTGTTTATATGATTTACATCTATCAATAGCTTATCGTATTAGAAATGAAAAGTGAGAGATCTTTAAAATGTTGATTTAATTCATTTAAAATAATAACGAGCCTATTCCATCTAACATAGCATAAACATAAAAACTAGCTATATGTTAAATTTGTTTTGCAAAAAGTATGGATTGTTTTATGTTTTTGCAAAATCTCTTTAATTGCCCTTGACTTAATAGACAAGTAGAATTCTCGTGTCCATTCCTGCATTCAGTCTTTCATGATATATTATTTTGGTTGACGTATGTGATGAAAATCTAACCTGATACAGACATGTAATTAGAAAAAGAAGGAATATCTTAATTGCCTAAAATGTTATAACACTTTCTAAATCAGTCACTTGGAAAATATTGGTTCACTGAGACATGCAGACCTTAGAGGTCTCAGAAATGTAGACATAATACACTATATGATATTCAAAAAAATCATATTCATTAATATAACCACCAATCTCATTAGGAAGTTCTTTAAGTATTAGGAAGCTATCAAGCTAACAAGGATGGACACAAGTTATCCAAAATTCTAAATTTTGCTCAAAAGCTTGAATTTCATCATTGGAAATAAATATGTCAGTTGTTTTCCTTAGAGGACAGATGCAGTTATTTTCATGAAAATATCTGCCAAATATACAAGTCTGAATAACCATAGATGACTGTCAGTCATTCTTTCAGACATAAACGGTGGTTCATAAGAAATGCAGCTAGCTTAGCTAGCATTTCGAATAGCTTTTGAAAACAACATTCAACTTCTGTATGCTGAAAAGATGTGCTCCTGTGTTGAAATTTAATGAAATTAATATTTATTACTGCTTCATCAGGGACTTTTTTTTTCCACTACAAATGCATGATGGCAAAGAGTACAGTGGCTACTAGAGAAGTTTGATACCCTGCCTAGATTCATGCTAAGGGGTCAGCAGTTTTACATAGCTTTGCTGGCCACCAGTACAAATGCCTACACAGTGGAAGATGCAAATAACACCTATCAGCATAATTATGAAAATAATTTTGACATTATGGATACCCTGAAAGGTTCTCTGAGATCCCCAGGTTTCCAAGGGTCACTCTTTGAGAACCATAACCATAAAATTATTTAAGCCCTTAACAATTATCCTAGAAGCATCACAACAACCTGAAGTGTTTCCTAAATCATCAGAGTTTAAGTTAGCTAGTGTCTGTTGAGAATATAGTATAGTACATCATTGTGTCCGTCAGTGACTCAGAATAGGTTATTTAAAAGGAAACTTATTCACCAACCATTTGGGAGCAATTGGAATATTCTGTTGTTCTAGTAGACTTTGACAGAAAGGAATGTTAGATGCATAAAAACAAATACAGTTGACCCTTGAACACCATGGATATTTGAACTGCAGAGATCCAGACTATTTTCAACCAGATGTAGATGAAAAATACAGTTTTGCCAGGTGTGGCAGTAGGTGCCTGTAGTCCCAGCTACTCAGGAGGCTAAGGCAAGAGGATCATTTGAGCCCAGGAGTTTGAGGCTACAGTGAGCTGTGTTCGTGCCACTGCATTCCAGCCTGGACAACAGAGTGAGACCCTGTCTCAAAAAAACCAAAACAAATACAGTTCATGGGATGTGAAACTATATCTGGAGGGCCAGCTTTTTGCATAGGCAGGTTTTGCAGGGCCAACTGTGGAACTGTGAGTATGTGTGGATTTGGTTATGTGTCAGATCCTGGAGCCAGTCCCCCACATATATAAAGGGACAGCTATGTTTACCTCAGAAGCAAGAATTAAGCATGAAATAGACTTCATAAAGTCTATTTACTGTAAGTTAACATTTATAGATCCGTGCTAATGCAAGAAGATAGGTCTGTATGTATTAAACCTAACTGTGCCGAGGAGAGTAGAAAATCATAGAGAATTCACTTCCTTCCATGATAACAGGGCCGTACAGAGTCACGAACGTTTATGATCATGTGTTGTCAACCCTTCCCTCAAAAAAGTTTAAATTTAGTGTTTCTTAAAACTCAGAATAGTACATCCTTCTGTGTGAACTTTTTTTAAATTTTTAAAAAATGTTTTTTAACCTTATCTAACTGGCTGTCAAAAAAGTTATATTTTGAATATTAAACTAAGCTATGCTTTAAACTTTAAATCAAGTGTTTATGAAACAGTAATTATGTGTTTAACTTTCAAGATAAATTCAACGAGAGATTGATATGAGTTGGAAATATTTTTACAAATAAAAGTATAGTGCAACCTGAAGATCCTTCAGCTGCTTTTCTTGGGGGGGGGGGCAGCATCAGGAGGGGCTGGAGTGCTAGGTGTTGGTTACGTGAGTGTTTGCTTTGTGCTGAAGCATCACACTGTTTACCTTAGGCTTGTGTCCTTTTCCATATGTGTGTTATATTTCAAAATTGTGTAAGTTTAAAAACAAAAACATCTGTATACAAAACAAATGCCTAGTGCAAACAGGACTTTACTTGGTGACCTGCGGAAAAAAGCTCCTTTTGAACTTAGAGGAAAATGAAGTCTCATCATCAGTTGCCCAGCTCTGCCTGCCAGTTAACCCATATCTAAATGATGAAGGATAACATTGTTTTTGTATTTAATTAACTTGAGAAACTATGGGCTCTGGAATGGGGTAAAGGAAAAAAAATTGTTCCAGAGAATATATTAATGATTTATGTTTGTTTATTCAATGTCTCAAGGCTCATCCACTACAGAGTTCTACAGGATTTATAGAGGGCCTCTCTCGACATTTAATTTTAAACCTAATTTTAAAACCTGGAGAAAAGAAATCTGTCAAAGTAAAGTTTACTCCAGTTCACAACAGAACTGTTTCTTCACTAATCATAGTCAGGTAGGTTCTATGTGGGTTGACTTTTAGTACTTATATAGAAGGCCTTGCTTGATTTGTTTCAAGATGAATTTATATATCTAACTTATATGTCTAGCTTATAGGATATCCACTTTGTCCAAAACATGCACACACCCCACTCATAATGAAACATACCTTTTTAATTAAATTTATAGCTCAAAAATATGAATAGTATCTTTTTTATGAATAATATCTTACTGTACCATATGTGACTCTTAAAAATAAAAAAATTTAATTGTCTCTGTGTATTTTTAAATTCTAAAGTATAAGTGTTCACTTTTATTCATTGTATTAGTTTCTGTGTGTTTTTTTGTAATATAATAGTGGAAATTATAGACCAAAAGATTGTGTACATTTAATAGGAAAAACTGTAATTCTTGTTCTTGCATAGAAATAACCTGACTGTTATGGACGCTGTGATGGTCCAAGGACAAGGAACAACTGAGAACTTAAGAGTGGCAGGCAAGCTTCCGGGACCAGGAAGTTCCTTACGCTTTAAAATCACAGAAGCATTGTTAAAAGATTGTACAGATAGTGAGTATTCCTAACGGTTCCTAGGGCATTTGTGCATTAGCACTTGTGCTTTCAACAGTAAATAATTCTAAAACAAGAACAGTATTTCTGTATGTGCACACAGTATTTTAGTGGTGAATGCTCAAGATTTCAAGGCAGTACCATGTCTTGCTTTCAGGGTTGATTTGGATCTTAAAAGATTTAAAATGTAAGAAAAAAGAATTTAAAATGCCAATACTCATTACTTACCTTAGCTGATTTACTGTAAGTATGAAACATAAAGCATAATAAAACTTTAGCCATCTGCAGTGACATATCAAAGTGTATTACTTCCTGATGAAATCTAAGGAATAGCTGGTCTCTTTGACATGTGGGGGTGGTTCATAATCTCTGGCATTTATCTGGTATTTATTGTTTGGACCAGGAACACATGATGGCAAGTTTTATTCTTACTCCTGATTTTTTCCTCTAGGTTTAAAACTAAGGGAACCAAATTTCACACTGAAAAGAACATTTAAAGTAGAAAATACAGGACAACTTCAAATCCATATAGAAACCATTGAAATCAGTGGATACTCATGTGAGGGTTATGGCTTTAAAGTTGTTAATTGTCAAGCGTTCACATTAAGTGCCAATGCCTCTAGAGACATAATTATATTGTAAGTATTTTCTTTTAAGGTATAATGAGTCACCTACTTTTTATATTAGACTTTTTCAAAATCTGTATAAAGATGTGTTTTCTAAAGGTCTTTATCTACAAATGTATTGATTTTTTTTCGCTTAATCTTTGGCTAAAATGTTTCTTCATATCTTATTTTTCAAAGTTATACAACTTCCTCTAATCTCCAAAGTAGGTCAGATAATCTTAGAAACCAATTTCAAAATTATTTTCAGGGCTGTGTTAAAGTTTCAGATGTTGGTATAAATTTACACTGCCTCAGCAACAGTACAGAGATTTGTATCATACATGTAGAGTTTTCCCATATTTTGTAGTATAAGAATGTGTCATTTTGCTGAGAATACAGTTTTAATGCTTGCATCAGTAATAGCATATTTTAAAAATTAATTGATAACATGTGATAAGGTTTATGTAATAAAATACAACAGCTATCCCTTAATTGAATAATATTTTTATGAGTGTTAATGGGTATTTACTTAATAAGAAACTACATGGCTGGGCTCGGTGGCTCAGCCTGTAATCCCAGCACTTTGGGAGGCCGAGGGGAATGGATTGCCTAAGCCTGCGAGTTCGAGACCAGCCCAGGCAGCTTGGCGAGACCTCGTCTCTACAATAAATAAAAAATTAGCCAGGTGTGGTAGCGCATGCCTTGTAGTTCTGGCTACTTGGAAGGCTGAGGCAGAATTGCTGGAGCCCAGCAGGTCGACACTGGGGTGGCTGTGAGTGTGCCACTGTACTCTTGCCTGGGCAATAGAGTGAGACTCCAACTCAAAAAAAAAAAAAAAAAAAAGGAAACTACATTACTACATTACTGTATGCAAGGACTAATGCATGACACCTAGAGGTACAGTAAGAAATAAAGCACCTTTCCTCAAGGTATATACAGTTAACAAAAAATAAAATATTATGGCATAAGCAATACTGCTGGAGGTGATGAAAAGATCACTAGGGCTAGGGTGGTTTTTTGAAAAGGTATTATTGGGAATGTAGCCTGGGAGAAGATTTTGAGAAGGGGGGAGGGAGGGAAAAGAAGTTCAGGACTACCTTCTGAAGTAATAATTATGAGGAGCTGATTATTGTTCCTTTTTGTGTAGCTTCTCTAATTATTCACAGAATATAGTTGTTCCTGTTTATTAAGCATGGGATAATACTTTCTTCTAAAAATGAGAAAGTTGAACAAAAGTAGCAAACTCAGATTCTGTGTTATATACAAAGGGTTATGGGACCAGTATTATATTCAAACTGCTTGTGGCATATTTTGAAACTTCACCTTACTGTCATTCCGTTTTAGGTTTACTCCTGATTTTACAGCTTCTAGAGTTATTCGAGAACTGAAGTTTGTAACAACCAGTGGCTCTGAATTTGTATTTATATTGAATGCATCCCTTCCATACCACATGTTAGCAACCTGTGCAGAAGCCCTGCCCAGACCCAACTGGGAACTGGCTCTGTACATCATCATCTCAGGAATAATGAGGTACTTGCATCTTGGTTTGGAACGGTATTCACTCATCACTTGACACTGTTTATCAAGTGCCTACTATGTGCCAGTCACTGTTCTAAGTTCTGGGATATGCCAGTAGGCAGAGCAGGCAGACAGGACTCACTTCCCTTAGTAAACTTATACATTGTGGGAACAGCACTGAACCCATCTTGGGTGGCATATACCATAAACAAAGTTTTCTTATCTTTGAAATTTGTTAATTTCAAAGGTAAGATGTTAAAGTACATATTAATTTGTTAAAGGAAAAAATGCTCATAATTTATCAGGTAAAGTTACTTGCTTTGGGCATGTATAATTTACTGACAAGTATGCGTTTCTTAAGCAGTACCTAGGCAACATGAAACTGATTAGAAATATTTTTAAAATCCTTAGTGTGTTTTGAGAATCAGATAAACTCACCTTTAAATTAATTTACATATTTACGTCACACATTCTTTAAGGGAAAAGAGTTGGGGAGTTAAACTAAAATTCTTCTCAGTAAAAGAAAAATTATCCTTCAGATGTCTCTTCTGATACAAATAGTTATTGTCTTCATATAAAGCATCTTATAAATATATAAGACACCATTATATAAAAATTGGTGTACAAACTTATCCATAACACTTTGTCTTTTGACCATTCAAAATTTTCACAGACATCTTTGTTTTTTTATATCATATTGTACTTTGCCAAGAAGCTATGCCCTTAATATCAGATTCTTTTATTTGTGCGCTAACAAATGAATCCTGACTCTCCACTTCTATACCCCTCCAGTGCACTGTTTCTTTTGGTAATTGGAACCGCCTATTTGGAAGCTCAAGGAATATGGGAGCCATTTCGAAGGCGACTATCCTTTGAGGCCTCAAACCCACCTTTTGATGTGGGAAGGCCATTTGATCTCAGGAGAATCGTTGGTATTTCGTCTGAAGGAAAGTATGTTCACGTGCTGGGAGTAAATTCTCTGGTATACATATATTTGGCTGATATAATTGCAAGAAAAAATAAGCTTCTCATTTTTGTCTTGGCTTAGGAGGAAAAAAAATCTTAATTCTTATTATTTAATGATACCCTGTATGTAAGCCCTTAGGTACTTAGAGCTCATACCAGATACCATGTTTTTATTATATTGCTGAGGGTTAAAAAATTATTAGTTAGATCCCTGACTTGATTCATACATTCTCTAATAGAAGAAACCTCAGAGAGTTGTGAAAATTATCCCTATTTCTTACTGTCCTTTCCCTAGGGTCATTTATATCTGTGATGATGTACTGATGAAATAAAATTTTTTAATGCTAGATTTTGTAGGTTGCCATTTACTGATCTGCAGTTGGTCCTTTTTTCAGCTTGAACACACTCAGCTGTGACCCCAGTCACAGTAGGGGGTTCTGTGGAGCAGGTGGCTCGTCATCCCGACCCAGTGCCGGGAGTCATAAGCAGTGTGGCCCATCAGTCCACCCGCACAGCAATCACAGCAATAGAAACTCAGCTGACGTGGAAAACGTCAGAGCCAAAAACAGTTCCAGTACTTCTAGCAGGACTTCTGCACAAGCAGCTTCTTCACAGTCTGCTAGCAAAACAAGCCCCTTTGTCTTAGATTCAAACTCAGTGACCCAGGGTCATGCAGTGGGCAGGAAGTCCAAAGGGGCAAAACAGAACCAGCACAGCAGCCAGCACCATGCCCACAGTCCTCTGGAGCAGCACTTGCAACCTCCACCACCACCATCAGTGCCTCAGCACCGGGAGCCACCGCCCGAAAGGCTGTCTCCTGCCCCCCTCACTCACCCTTCAGATGCAGAACGTGCCAGCAGCACAAGGCACAGCTCAGAGGACTCAGACATCACCAGTCTCATAGAAGCCATGGACAAAGACTTCGATCACCATGACTCCCCACCCCTAGAAGTGTTTACAGAGCAACCTCCATCGCCACTGTCAAAAAGCAAAGGTAATCAATCGTCTGTTCTCACTGTCAGAAAAATGCGATGTGTGAGGGAAAAGCCAGTGCATGTTTAAGGAACTGTTGTGATTGTAGTTGTGGTAAACAACTAATTTGGTAGGTTCGACTGGCTCAGATTTAACCCCAGTGTTGGACTTCAACTTTTTCATCAAAATACAAGTAGAGGAATCTATTTGTCATAGAAGATACATTTGTATGTCTTAGATTGCTTACCAAAATCAGAAATGTGTTAGACCTCTGCTTTTTTTCCAGCTGACTGTGATGATTGTGTTATTGTGATAGTTTGGGCTTTTTTTAATTGTTAAAAATAATTTTGAGCACAGTGGTAAAATGTAGGTCATTTGCCTTTTAGCCTCAAAATTAGGATTTCTGCACAGTCTTCATTTTAGAGCAGGGGTTGGCAAACTACAACTAATGGGCCATATCACCACATGATTTTATAAATAAAGTTTTATTGGAACACGGCCATGCTCATTTGTTTACATAATATCTGTGGCTGCTTTCATGCTGCAACAGCAGAGTTGAATAGTTGTGACTCAGACAGTATGGCCCACAAAGCTAAAAATTTTTATTGTCTGGTCCTTTACCAAAAGAAATTTGCCAGCCCAACTTTAGAGTTCCACTTACTATTAGTTATCTCCTTCTGATTGCCCCAGAACCTAGTAGCTTAAGATAACATTTACTGTCTCACAGTTCTGTGGGTCAGGGATATGGATGCATCTTAGCTGGGTCCTGTGGCTCTCACAAGACTCTCATCAAGGTGTTGGCCAGGGCTGAAGTCGTCTAAGGTTCAACTGAAAGTGTACCGGCTTCCAAGTTCACACAGGTGGTTGACGGAGGATTCAGATTTTCATAGGCTATTGGATAGAGGGTCCCAGCTCCTCGCTGGCTGTGGCCAGAAGTCTGTCATACCTACTCTTCACGGAGCAGCTCATAGCATGGTGGTTGACTCCACCCGAACGAGAACATAAGTGCAAAAGACAAAGTGAGCTAGTAGGATGGAGTCATCGTGGTTCCTTTTTAAAAAATTTTTTATTTTAAAGATGTGGGGTACAATTCAGGTTTAGGTATACATATGTTCATTATGCAGGTACCCTTGTTGATGAGGTGTGCTCCTCCCTCCCCTGGCCGTTTCCCACTACTGCCAGTCCCAACCCCGCCCTCCCCTGGCAGTTTCCACTACTGCCAATCCCTTTCTTATAGTATTATGATAGTTGTTCAAGGTCCACTTGTAAGTGAGAACATGTGATACTCAGTTCTTTATTTCTGTGATAGATCACTCAGTATTATAGCCTCTTAAGTCCCTCCAAGTTGCTACAAAGTTCATAATTTTGTCCTTCTTTATGGCTATGTAATATTGCATTATGTATATGTACCACATTTTTTAATCCAGTCCTCTTTTAATGGGTAGCACAGTTGGTTTCATGTTTTTGCTATTGTGAATCACGAGTTTTTTATGATCTAATCTCAGAAGTGACATCCCTTCAATTTTGTAGTATTCTGCTCATTATAAGTATGATCCAGCCCACACTCCAGGAGAGAGAATTCCACAAGGGCATAAATACCAAGGGGTGAGCACCGCTGGAAGCCATCTTAGAAGTCTGCATCACACATAAATAGATAGGCCAATTTGTAACTTCCAAAATCAAAATGTAAACACCAGTAGATGTCCTGTAGTTGTATTTCAGTTTTATTTCTTTGCAGCCTGAACTTCTTTGCATCTTGCTTTCACTCTTGTGGCAGCCATGCTAATATACATTATCCCAAGCCTATTTGAGTCCCTCCCTCACTGATTTACCCAGGAGTTTTTGCCTTCAGTTGCACAGAGAACAGGGAGCTTGGTGGCCCTAAGAGGCCAAAAAAAACCCCTAACATTCCAGCGTCTAGGAGTTTGGAGAATTTCTTAATCCCACTGATCTGAAGACTAGCTATATTGAATCCTCTTTGAATTACATGCATTTGGATTTGTAAGACAGTCTTATTCAACTTTTACAGAAATCCTTCTTTGGCTACCTCATTATTTATTGATGGAGCTTGCATATTTGAGAGTTTTTAGAGTAATAGTCAGTAAATGCTTAAATGGTTGTTTCTTTATTAGATCAAGTTACATTGTGTTTTTTTCCATGTTGAGGACATGAATAAAAGAGACATATATGTTCCTTTCTTATCACAAAGAATCGGGCAGTCAAGTTGAATACTTCTTTGCCTATAATCTGAAATAGTCTTCTAACATTAGTATGATAGGTACACTTTTGCTTTCAGGGTCACTCATTTAGAATGTAAATTTTAAAATAAAAAAAGTTGTTTTAATTTTCATAGTGGTCCTAGAGACATCCTACTAAGAGATATATAATGATGGTACACGAACGCCACATTGTTAGTGGTTCTTCAGCCTATGGGGAAACAGTGGTTCCAAGATTCACATGAGTGACCTCTCTGCTTTCTGTCCTTCCCACTGATGCTGTTTAGAAAGAAGGAGGGAGCCAGAGTCTATATGTTTCTTAATAAGTGTATTATACGTTATAGAAAGCCAGTCTTTAAAATAAACTTTAGAAGGTAAGCATTGATCTCGGGGTTGCAAAGTGTCATGAAATTACAGACTTTCAACTGGGCAGAACGTTTATAATCTTTCAAAAGTTTACCCCCACATCCCTGCAAATAGTCATCAGGTTTACATTAAATATGAATATTCTCTTTTTAGAAGCAGCCGGTTCTTCCCTTTCCTCCCCCCGGCCCCCACAATGTCTCAAACAAAAATTTTTCTTGTAATGAGCTTATGTAATTTCTGGCCTTTGGAGGCTGTACAGAATGACCTCTCTTCAAATTAATGCGATAATCTCTTTGGATCTTGCCTTCTCTGATTGGATGGCTTGCAGGCATCCAGCCGTTTTCTAGTCATCCTCCAGTCACTGTTCCTGATGGAAGGTGGGGCCCAGACTCTTCCCATTCTTGGTAGGCCTGAGCAGGGACTCATGTAGCTGGACAATCATTAGGTTCTGCACTTTGGTGGTTTCTCCGCCTGTCAGACATAAACCCCAAAGACTGGACAGAGACCATTGCAGGAATGAGGGTTAAAATCTAAGAAAGCTCTGAACCTGGTACAGTTGGTTCTTAGTGTCTGCACTAACCAGAAAATGGTGGTTTCTGAAGTCATTCTAGATTCTGGCTTTGGCAGTCTGACAGGTGTCTTTGAGGGTAGGAAGAGGCAGAGAGGTATGGCGTCTCAAGGCCAATCTAATACCATCAGACAGGCACAGACCAAATCCTGACTCTGCCACATACTAACTCTCTGACTTTGGAGAAAATTACTCTTCTGAGCCTTCACTTGTTATTTTTAAAGTGAAGAAAATAGTTACTACCTACATCATAAGGTATAGCTACTGCTGTGATTATTATTAGGGCCGGGAGTAGTGCATAATGTCTTTGCCCTGCTGAGTTGCAGGTGGCTATGGAACATTTCAGCAGTATTATCTGTTTGAAACTTGGTCTTGTGGGTGAGAAATGAGATGAGCAGAGGACTGAAGACAGAAGCCTGAGGGCAAGGCCAGCAAGAAGACGGCCAGCCAGTAGTGTGACAGAAAGCAGGTAGAAGTTGTGGGTAGCAGATCCCAGCAAGGACAGATGATGCAAAGGCAGGACAGTGCTCCACAGAGCCTGGTAGTTAGAATATTATTTGTGACCTTGGCAAGAACAATTTCTGTGAAGCAGTAGGACTGGAGACCAGATCACTGTGGTTTAGAGATTAACTTTCACATCAGATTATAACAGTGACCACTAATTAGTGGGTGTGTTGGGCATTTACTCTTTAACCTGCATTTTGCATATTCTTTAATTTTTAGCAAGAAAAAAATATGCATATATTGTATGGTCATATTTTTTTTTTTTCTGAGTTGTAGTCCCATTCTGTCATCCAGACTGGAGTACAGTGGCACACTTCCGGCCACCACAGCCTCAACCTGCTGGGCTCCAGCGATGCTTCTGCCTCAGCCTTCCAAGTAGCCGGAACTATAGGCACGCGCTACCCCGCCCAGCTAATTTTTGATTTATTGTAGAGACGAGGTCTCGCCAAGTTGCCTGGGTGAGTCTCGGACCCATGGACTCAGGCAGTCCACTCTCCTCCACCTCCCAAAGTGCTGGGATTACAGGCTGAGCCACCAAGCCCGGCCTATAGTAGTATTTTTAATGAAAAAAAAAAAAAAGAATAACAAATAGGAACATGGTACTTGAAAATATCTATGGGGCAACGTGAAAAAGCCCATAGAGCTAAGACAATGCTGATCCACACATGTTAATGTTCCAGATGTGACTAACACACCCTGGTGATTAGCACTGCTGTTACTGTTCTTCCAGTGAGGAAACTCAATCTATGAAAGGTTACATCAGGCAGACGTGGAGCAGGCCCGGGCATCTGTAATTCTAACCCCTGCACCGCTACCTCCCCAACAAAAAAAAGATTGAGAGAAGAAAATGAGGAGGTAATTGGTGAAACCAAGTGCCCAAGAAGGTGGAGTGGGATGAAACCCAGTTGAGTAGATTATTTTAAAAGGACACTTACTCCACAGGTATGTGGATGCCAGTGAATTGGCAGTGGTGAAGAGTTGGCATATGGGTCATCTGCTGAGACTGAAGGGGGACATGGTGGGGTAGAAATAGGAAATAGACAACGTTTGGAATGGAAAGATTACCAATTAGCTAAAATCTTGTTGATTGGGAATTGGTGGGACGTGAGACTTGGATTTGCAGAGTAACCTCTCAGGCAACATTGCAGACCCTGCTAAGGACCATATTTCTCCATTGTACTCTGCCACCCAGGTTTGAGGAGTGGAAACTGCGAACTTAGAGAAAGACAGAGTCAGAGTTCTGCAGGACAGAGATGGAAAAAGACTCGGGAAGTGCTGGCAGGAGAGTGATGGATGTGCCATGTGGAATTAGCAGGAATTGGCAGTGGGGGCTACCTTTTGCCAGAAAGAATTTCATAGACAGGGAGAACATAAACAATTCAAGGGGTGGGAAATCCAACAGGTCAAATTGCAGGGATGGTGGGAGTGAAGAATGATAGGAGACTGAGGTTTAAAAAGGAGGCATGAGAGTTTAAGGTTTCTGAGAAAAAGCAATTCTGGGCAATACCAGGTGGTTAGGTGCAGCCTTGGCAATGGGACACCAAAGTGTAACAGGAGTAGAGCTAGTTGGCAACAGTGAAGCCACAGAGCTAGAAGAGAGGTCCACAGTCCCTTACAAAACCCTCTGGGTGCCTTGTGTGTTTGAGAATTCAGGATTTTGGAAAGGTCTGAGTGCATACACTGCACAATTCTTAAGACTGAAAATAGTCTTACACCAGTCCAGCTTAGACAGTGCCACCAGAAAGCACAGTCATGCTAAGGTTTGTTTCTAAATGAGTTAGGGGAAAAAAACTTTGAGAACCTTTTGGATTTCAGATTTGCAAATAAGAGAGTGTCAGCCTAGTGCCCGGATGGTGGAAGTCAAGGGTGAGAGGAAGTTGGTGAATGTGATTCCAGCTCCTCATGAAGACAGGAGAACTGCAGGCCACAGTGATGAGGCCAGGTCGTGTAGATAAGAATGTAGTGTGGTTGCAGCTGTCCTAAATGCAGAGGGCTCTGGGTGCACAGACCTGGTCAGTCACCACTCCTGCCTTCCTGGCTACCTGCCAAGAGGGCAGACAAGATCCACCTTAAACTCCCCTCCCTCCAAAATCAGGGCATCTGCTGTGCTAAGCACTGATGCCAAGCCTGAGGCTTGCTTGTTAGCTTCTACTCTTGTCTTCTACTGTCGTACTTGGTCCCACAGGTCCTTGGAGTAAATCTAACCAGCAAAGGAGCTAGACTAAAGTGAGTGGGGGAAGGACTAGTGTTGACTCTAGTGAAGCAGGCCTTTCATGGTCAGCTTGCTACCTGTGAACAGGAAGTGCAACAGCTAACCCAACTAGCAGAGGCCACCCCTGACGAAAGGGTGTGGGTAAGTCTTTTAAGGCCTTGCTACCCAAAGTTGTGGTCCAGGTACCAGCAGTAGTGACACGGCCTGGAAGCTTGTTAAAAATGTAGAATCTTGAACCCCAGTCCAGACTACTGAATCAGAGTCTGCATTTAATCAGATCTCCATGTGATTTGGATTCCTTGTGTTAAGGCATTCTAGCCCCACCCACTAGCTGAATGTAAGCAGGGGTGTTCTTGGGAGGCTGGGCACTGGTTCCATCCAGTGGTTATTTGGGCAGGCAGAGAGTTCCCCTGAACAGGAGTTTGCTTCTTTTTCTAGAATAAACAAATCCAAAATTTTATAATAATCTTATAAAAACCCTATATAATTGAACCCTATAAAGTTCTGGTTATGCACTCTTTTTTCAAGCCCTGTGTACCTTATCACTTCTACTTAGAATAGTGAATACAACCTTTTAATGATACAAGAAAAACTAAAACAAAATAGACTATGGTTCTTCTTGCAAACTCATGATTAACTCCTTCCCTGGGATAGAAGCAACATTTTTTCACCTAATAAGAATTATCTTCTAACTTCTGTTGGGCTATATGATATCTTCACTACCTAAATACAGAGCTTAATGGGACAAAATAATATGATAGTGGCCACAAAGTTTTAAAAACAATATTTACTTTAGCTTAAAGAGTTCCTAAAGAGTTTTCTTTATATACATTTTGGGATATATTTTAGTTTATCATATTTGTAAAAAGATACCATTTCAGAACAGATAGGAGGAAATAGATTTACATGGCCAGTATGACCCAAGTAAATCACAAGTTGGTCTGTAGTATTTATTGGCCCAATTTAGACCTTTTAAATAGCCAGAAGATGAGGAGAAGGAATGCATCCCAGCCACAGTTGGTAATTCTCTAGAGCAGCAGTCCTCAACCTTTTTGGCATCAGGGACTGGTTTTGTGAAAAACGGTTTTTCCACAGACGGGGTTTGGGAGGATGTGCAGTCAAACCTCAGTGATAATGTTAATCTGTCTTTGCAACCGCCTCTCAGCACTAGCATCACTGCCTCAGCTCCACCTCAGATCATCAGGCATTAGATTCTTATAAGGAGCCATTGATCTGACAGGGGGCGGAGCTCAGGCAGTAATGCAAGAAATGGCAGCAGCTGTAAATACAGATGAAGCTTGGTTCACCGGCCTGCCACTCACCTCCTGCTGTGTAGCCCAGTTTCTCACAGGCTGCAAACTGGAGCCAGGGTGCTAGGGACCCCTGCTCTAGAGGTTGACATGAGGTCAAGGGTAAAAGAGCCTACCCACATGTCAAAGTCTACTTTAGCGCATTTTAATAGTCATGTCTTTAGCAGGCTTATGTTTTTAGTTGCTGCAGTAGATGGGCTTGCACTCAATCCATTGGTGATGGTGACTGTTCTCCCTTTCTTTCATTCAGGCATGCAAATTATATGTTTATAAAAGTATCAATAACCTAGGCCCTATAGATTATATAATGATTTTCAGTGATGGTATGTTAAAAAGGAGTTTGTGTCTTCATAGATTACTAGGAACAGCAGGTTTTTGAAGCATGTCAAAAGCCATAAAAGTATAATAATGCACATTCTTTTAACCAGTAAGCCCTTATCGGGAAAGTTGACATCAAGAAATAATATTACATATGCTATATTTTATAATATTGCAAACAGAAATTGCCTAAACATCTAGAATGGGATATGTAATTATAGAATGTTGTCTCAATGCAGCATGTCACTTAAAATAATTATGCCTCAAGTTTATATCTGCAATATAAAGATTTGACAGAAGGTGATTATGTAGTCCATAAACTATATTCCTCTTGTTTTCTCAATGAGTAGACTAGAGTATAGCAGTAGTCAGTTATAAGTTAGACATCTGTAAACCTCCCATTTTGGGGGGACAAATATTAGATTGGGAGATACCAGTCCTTTGTGTATTGAGAAGAAGGTTGGAATTAAGTTTGAAAAGGTGGCTTTCGGGCCATATGAGCCTATTATTTGCATAAAAAAGAATGCTTTTTAAAAGTGGTGTGGACAATACTTGATGCATTCTAAAGAATTAGAAGATACTTGGCAAGAACTAGTACCCACCCCATGAACATGCCACAGCTCAGTTGAATGTAAGTTCTTGGGGACTTCTTGCTTTTTCATGTAAATGAGACACACATACACTTGTTTTTTAACTTTTTGTTTTGAGATAATCATAGATTCACATGCAGTTGTAAATAATAATTTGGAGATCTTATGTACTTTTTATCCAGTTTCCCCCACTAGTAACATGTTGCAAAGCTATTGTCCAATGTTACAACCAGGATAGAGATGCTGATGAGACCAGGACAGAGATGCTGACAGAATCAAGACACAGAACATCTCCATCCCCCCAAGGATCTTCGAGGGCCCTTTTCTTGCCACACCCACCGCCTTCCTCCTCAGCCTGTTTCTTAGACCCTGGCAACCATTAATCTCTTCTCCATTTTTACAATGTTGTCATTTCAAGAATGTTAACAATATATGTACCCTTTTGGATTTTCTCATTCAGTATAATTCTTCAGAGATTCACCCGTTAGATCTTCTATTGCTGAGTAAATAGTCCATGGTATGGATGGACCACAGATTCTTTAGTTATTTGTGCATTGAACGTTTGGATTGTTTCTTTAAGGATATAATGATAAAGATGCTCTATTTGTGTACAGTTTTTTGTATGAAAATAGGACTTCATTTCTCTGGAATATGTACCCAGGAGTGAATTTGTTGAGTCATATGATAGTTGCATGTGCATGTTTCGTTTTTTGCATTATTTTTTAAGAAACTACCAAAATTTTTTTAAGAAACTACCAAAATGTTTATACTATATTACATCCCCACCAGCAATGCAGGAGTGAAACAGCTTCTCCACATCCTCACCAGCATTTGGTGGTGCCATTATTTTTTTCCTATTTCATTCATTCTGACAGGTGTGTAGTGATACCTCATACTTCATTGTGGTTTTTATTTGCAGTTCTCCAATGGTTAGTGATGCTGAACATATTTTCATATGCTTATTTGCCACCTGTATATTCTTTTTTTTTTTTTTTTTGAGTTGGAGTCTCACTGTCGCCCAGACTGGAGTGCAGTGGCCGCTCCCGGCCACTGCAGCCTCGACCTGCTGGGCTCCGGCGATCCTTCCGCCTCAGCCTTCCGAGCTGCCAGAATTACAGGCGTGCGCTACCATGCCCGGCTGATTTTTTTCTATTTATTGTAGAGATGAGGTCTCGCCAAGTTGCCCAGGCGGGTCTCGAACCCGCGGGCTCAGGCAATCCACTCACCTCAGCCTCCCAAAGGCGCGGGATTACAGGCTGAGCCACCGAGCCCGGCTTCCACCTGTATATTCTATTTGATAAAATATCTTCTTCATGTTTTTTGACCATTTTCTAGTTGGACTGTTTGGGTTTTTCAACTGTTAAGCTTAAAAAGTTGTTTACATATTCTAGATACTAGTACTTTGTCAGATATGTGGCTTGCAAATATTTTCTACCAGTCTATATCATGTCTTTTCATCTTTTTCTAGTATCTGATTCATTTTGAGTTAAATTTTGTATGAAGTATAGGACTTAAGTCAAGGTCAGAGTTCACTTTGACCTAAAGTGAGGGAAGGGTGTTCTTTATAACTCGGTTTCCTTAATATTTATAGAACTATTCAAATTACTTATTCCATATTGGATATGTTGTGGTAGTAGTTACTGTTTTTTAAGAAAGTGATCCATTTCAACTGAGTTATCATATTTATGTGTATAGAGTTGTTTGTAGTATTCCCTTATTATCATTTTATCATTTTGATGTTTGTAGGATCTGTAGTGATATCTTGTTTCTGATATTGGTAGTTTGTATCTTGATTTTTGTTTGGTTTAGTTTGGTTTGGTTTAGTTTGGTCAGTCTTGCTAAATTGGTCTATTCAAAGAACAGCTCTGTGTTTCATAGATGTTTCTCTATTGCTTATCTGTTTCAATTGTGTTGCCTTCTGCTCTTATCTTTGTTAATACCGTCCTTCTGCTTACTTTAGGTTTATTTTTCTTCTCTTTTTTAGGTTCATGGGGTGGGAGCTTAGGTTGTTAATGTAAGACTTTTCCTCCTTTTAATATATACTTTTAGTCCTATAAATTTCCTTCTCAGCCCTACTTTAGTGGTGCCCCACAGATTTTTTTTTTGTGTGTGTGTGTTGGAGTCTCATTCTGTCGCCCAGACTGGAGTGCAGTGGCCGCTCCCGGCCACCGCAACCTCGACCTGCTGGGCTCCGGCGATCCTTCCGCCTCAGCCTTCCGAGTTGCCGGAATTACAGGCGTGAGCTACCATGCCCGGCTGATTTTTTCTATTTATTGTAGAGATGAGGTCTCGCCAAGTTGCCCAGGCGGGTCTCGAACCCGCGGACTCAGGCAATCCACTCACCTCAGCCTGCCCCACAGATTTTGATATATGGAATTTTCAATTCCATATTTTCTTTTCTTTTGAGACTTT
>CAUYQG010158009.1:0-22201 GCA_963574415.1 Tarsius wallacei | reverse complement strand
CATTTAGAGTTAATTTTTGTGTATGGTGATATGTAGGTGTCCTGTTTCAATCTTCTGCATGTGGTCAGCCAGTTTTCCCAACACCATTTACTGAATAGGTTCTCCTCTCTCCAGTGGTTGTTGTTGGAGGCTTTGCCAAAGATGAGTTGGTTGAGGAATTGAGGTTTTGCTTCTGAGATCTCTACCCTGTTCCATTGCTCTATGTGACTAGTCTTGTACTACTACCAGGTTGTTTTGATTACTGTAGCCTTAAGTATAGTTTGAATACTAGAAGTGTGATACCTCCTGCTTTGTTTCCTTGCTAAGGATTGTGTTGACTATTCATGGTCATTTATGTTACCGTGGTTGTTTATGTTACCATATGAATTTCTGTATTGTCATTTCCAGGTCTGAGAAGAATGATGTTGGTAACTTAATGGGTATTGTGTTGAAACTGTAGATTGCTTTTGGGAGGATGGACATCTTAACAATATTGATTCTTCCTATCCATGTGCATGGAATATTTTTCCATTTGTTTGTGTCTTCTTAGAATTCTTTGAGCAGTGTTTTCTAATTCTCATTGTAAAGGTCTTTCACGTCTCTGGTTAGGAAGATGCAGAGGTATTTCATTTTTTGGTGGCTATTGTCAATAGGACTGTGCTTTTTATTTGGGTCTCTGCCTGTTTGTTGTTGGTGTATAGGAATGCAATGGCCTTTTGCACATTTATTTTGTACCCTGAGATTTTGCCAAAGTCCTTTATCAGAGTAAGCAGGTTTTTGACAGAATCTCTTGGATTTTCAAGGTATGGGATCATATCATCAGCAAAGAGGGATAACTTGACTTCCTCTTTTCCTATTTGGATACCCCTGACTTCCTTATCTTGTCTAATTGCCTCAGCTAAGACTTCCAAAACAATATTGAACAAGAGGGGTGAGAGTGGACAGCCTAGTCTTGTTCCAGTTTTCAGCGGAAATGATTCCAGTTTCTGTCCATTTAGCAATATGTTAGCCGTGGGTTTGTCATAAATGGCACTTATTATTTTGAGGTATATTCCTTTTATACCTATGTGCTTGAGGGTTTTTATCAAGCGGGATGCTGGATTTTATCAAAAGCTTTCTCTGCATCTAATGAGATAATCATGTGGTTCTTGTTTTTACATCTGTTGATGTATTTAATGATATTTATGGTCTTGTGAATGTTGAACCAGTCCTGCATCATGGGTATAAAGCCTACTTGGTCATGGTGGATGTTTTTTGAGTTGTGTTTTTGGATCTGATTTGCTAGAATCTTGTTGAGGATTTTTGCATCTATGTTCATAGGAGATATTGGCCTGTAGTTCTTTTTCTTTGTTTGATCTTTACCCGGGTTGGGTATCAGTGTAATGTTAACTTTGTAAAATGATTTGGGGAGAATTCCATCTTTCTCAATTGCCTGGAATACTTTCAGTAGGACTGGTATCAGCTCTTCCTTGCACGTTTTGTAATTCTGCTGGAAAGCCATCTGGTCCTGGGCCGTTTTTGGTAGTAGTTTTTATATGACAGAGTTAATTTCCTGGGTTGTATTGGTCTATTCAATGTCTCAGTGTCTTCCTGTTTTAACCTGGGGAGGTTGTGTGATGTCAGAAAGTCCTCCATTTCATCAAGGTTATCAAGTTTCACATAGGTATACATAGTCATCTCTGATAATCTTTTGTATTTCCTCAGGATCAGTTGTGATTTGATCTTTTGTATTTCTGATTGTATTTATTTGGGATTTTTCTTTCTTTTTCTTGGTCATTCTGACTAGGGGCTTATCAGTCTTGTTAATTCTTTCAAAGAACCAGCTTTTTGTTTTATTGATGTTTTGTTTTCTATGATATTTTTGTCTTCTATGTTCTGTATTTGGGCTCTTATTTTTGTGATTAGGATTCTTCCGCTAAAGTTGGGGTTTTGGTAGTCTTCTCTTTCCAGCTCCCTTAGGTGATTTGTTAGGTTCTCCACTTGTGAACTTTCCATTTTCTTGATGTGTGCTCATAGAGATATAAATTCCCTTCTTAGAACTGATTTCATGGCATCCCAGAGGTTTTGGTAAGATGCTTCTTCATTTTCTTTCGTTTCCAGGAATCTTTCAATTTCTTCCTTGATTTCAGTTTGGACCCAGCTATTGTTCAGTATCATGCTGTTTAGTGTCCATGTCTTTGTGGGCTTTTGGGAAATGCTGTTGTTATTGATATTTATTTTTATTCCACTGTGATCTGAGAATGTGCATGGCAAGATTGCAACCTTATGGAATTTGTTTATGCTTGATTTATGGCCAAGGATGTGATCATTCTTGGAATATGTTCCATGTGGTGATGAATAGAATGTATATTCTGTGGTTGTTGGGTGGAATAATCTGTAGGTATCTACTAAGTCCATTTTGAAATGTGTCAAGTTTAGGTTCTGGATCTTCTTGTTGACTTTTGCTTCTTTGATATATCTAGGACTGTCAGTGGGGTATTCATGCTCCCTGCTATAATAGTTTTAGAGTCAATATCTTTTTAAAGTTTATTTAGTAATTGTTTTATAAATGCTGGTGCTCCTGTGTTCGGTGCATATATGTTTAGGATGGATTTTTCTTGTTGATGGATTGAACCTTTTATCATTATGTAGTGTCCTTTTGCATCTTTTAAAATTTTTGATAGCTTTAAGGTTGTTTTGTGTGAAATTAAGATCACAACTCCTGCCTTCTTTTGTGATCCGTTTGCCTGGAAACTCATTTTCCATCCTTTAACTTTGAGTCCGTGTGTCTCTTGTAGTGAGATGAGTCTCATGGATGCAGCAAATAATGGGGTCATGGTTTCTTATCTAGTCCACCATTTTATGTCTTTTCAGTAGTGAGTTTAGTCCATTCACATTCAGGCTAATTATTGAAATGTGGGGGTTTATCGCTGTCATGAGGCTTTTATAGAGTTGTTGTTGTTCCTGTTTGTTTGTTGTCTTTCCTTTGGTTTTTGGGTTGATTCATATGTGTTTTCTATCTTTTTCCTGTGCTCTTATGAAGAATGTTGTGGTTCTTTTCTCCTTTTCTTCTGTGTTTAATATTTTTTTTAAGTGTTTCTTGTAGAGGTGGTCTGGAGTCAGCATAAGTACTTAGGGATTGAATGTCTGAAAAAGATTTTAATTCTCCCTCACTGATGAAGCTTAGCTTGGCTGGGTAGGTTATTCTTGGCTGAAATTGTTTATCTTTTAGAACTTTGAAGATAGGGATCCAAGCTCTCCGAGCCTGAAGGGTTTCTGTAGATAAATCTGTTGCTATTCTAATTAGTCTTCCATGGTAGGTAGTCTGACCTTTTTCTCTTGCTGCCTTTAGGATTTTTTATTTTATACCTATTTTGTTTAGGCAAATTATTATGTATCTGGGAATTGGTCTTCTCATTTGTTGTCTTGCAGGGGTTCTATGAATCTCTTGCATTAGAATTTTTGCATCACTGATGAGATGAGGGAAGTTTTCTTGAATAATTTCATGGAATGTTTGTTCCAGGGTGGTCTCTGTCTCTCTTTCAGCCTCAGGAAATCCAATTTCTCTTAAGTTCAGTCTCTTGAAGTAATCGTTCATCTCTTGAAGGTTTTGTTCTGTCTTTGTAAGCTTCTTTTCCATGTTTTTGACAGTTTGGGTTAGTTCTGAATTTTGTTCTTCAAACTCTGAGATTCTTTCTTCTGCTTGGCTAATACTGCTTTCCATGCTTATTAGTTTGTTATTTATTTCAATCACAGTATTCTTTACTGCTATTATCTCAGTTATCAACTCCTTCCTATTTTTCTCTAGTCTCTCCTCAATTCTTTATATTCTCCCTATTAATGTCTTGATTTCTGGGTTTGTCATATGTGACCAATCATTCTGGGGGCTCTTCATTGTTTGCATTCCAAAGTCCGTTTTCTCAGTGTCTGACCTCCCAGGGGTCTGTGTGAGACCTATATTCTTCTTTTGGTTTTTCTTCATTCGTGTATTTTCCTCCCCATTTCCCCCCGACCCTGCCATGTCTTCTTTAATTCTGTTGTTCAGCAGTGGAGGGGTTGCCTTTATTTCTGTTTGTTCAATCTCCTATTCTTCCTTATGTATATCTTCTGGCTTTGTTCAATTCTGGAACTGGACTGTAGGTTGAGGGTGATCCTGTTTGCAGTTTTGAGATTTAATTGAGGGGGGGGACTGTGATTCAAAATCTATCCGCAGATCCCAGTATCCACTGACAGGTATATGGATAATCTGGAACCCACTTCCCACTGCCTTGCAATCTGTCCATGCAATAGGGTTATAGGTTTACTCCCTGAAAGCAAAATGAGTTAAGAAAAGGGAAAATAATGGAACAGGGAGTCGGGGGAAGAGGAAGGTGGAGAGAGAGAAGAGTAAGAGGGAAAACAGACAAACGTACTGACTAACAAATGAAAATAGACAAAGTTACAAGTAAAAAACAACAACAACAAAGAAACAATCCAACAAACAAAAAAACTAAAACATACAATCTTACAAACATACAAGCTAACCAACTTCCTTATTGGTGTACTATTTCCCTATACAAACATGAGGTCTAAAGAGAAAAAAATTAAAATAAAATAGAATAAAGTCAGTAAACTAACAGAACCAAAGCAAGTATGAAAATGTTGTTGGTAACAGTAAGAAGAGAGAGAAAAGGGGGAAAAAAGATGGGCAAGACAAACAGACAAAGAATAATAAATAAAATAAAATAAAACAGGGGAACCAAGCACACTCTGAGACTTTCCTTTAAGTTCAATGTCCTTTCAGCTCTGATTTCTGGCTCTCATTGCAGGCTGGTGAAGTTGCTTACTGTTAGGGTCAGTTGCCCCTGGTCTGCTGTGGAGGGTGGATCAGATCTGGGCTGCCTGCTAAACCTGCCCCTCAGATCTGGCCTGTGTCTATCTAGCATGGGGGAGGGGCTTCTGTCCTTCCCATTTTGATGTTGTTACCTTGGATCTCAAGCTGGAAGATGGGCCCAACTGTGCTGAGCTGATCTCAGGGCTCCAGTTATCTCTTTTTCCGTTGCAGCCCGGCTGAGCTGGGGAAGGTGGAATGCAAAATTGCCAGGCAATGTAGGCCAGCATAGCACTGGACTACTCAGGCTGGGCTGGGCAAATCTGAGGGCTACCCAATGTGGGATGGAGCAGGCAATGGTGGCGGCAGTGGCAGCCACTGCTTCAGCGGTGCATGGGAGGAGCTCCATGAACTGGGAGCTGGGTGAAGTGTGGGGCACGGCAGTGGGTGTGGTGGTGGTGACTTCAGTAGTGGGGTGCTTCGGGGTGAGGGAGGCTTCACAGGTCTGGGAGCCGAAAGTCACCCCAGGTGGGAGTGGCCGCGGCGACGACAGTTGAGACAGTGGCTGAGCAGTGTGTGAAGAGCAGGTTGGCAATGGTGAAAGCTATGGCCCCTGAGAGACAGCAAGAGTCTTTATGGGTGTTCTCTTTCGTGGAGGGTCTCCCGGACCAAACTGCCCTGCTGCTATCTTGCCGGAAGTCCCCAGGTATACATATTTCAAAGCAACATGTATGTGGTAAATATGGGATTATTATAATTATTTTATTTATATATTTTAAATATATGGGTATACAAAGGACCATTGTACAGGTAAAATTTGGACTTGTCTTTGGTCTCCACTTCACCTGTTTTAAGATCAGGTACCCTTATTGATGAAGTGTGTCCCCCCCATCTCCTGGCAGTGTCCCACTACTGAGAATCTCTTTCTTATAGTATTATGATATTTGTTCAGTCTCTGCTTATGAGTCAAAATATGTGGTACTCAGTTCTTTCTTTCTATGAGAGATCACTGAGTATTATAAACTCTAAATCCATCTAAATTGGTGTGAAATTTATAATTTTGTCCTTCTTTATGACTGCATAACATTCCATAGCGTATATGTACCACATTTTTTTAACCTAGTCTGATTTTAATGGGCAGCATGGTTTGTTCCATGTTTTTGCTACTGTGAAGAGTGTTGCAATAAACATGCATGTGCAGGTATCTATTTTGTAGCATGATTTGAGTTCCACCAGGTATATTGCCAGAAGGGAGATTGCTGGGTCATATGAAGGGTCAATTATTAGATCTTTATGAATCACCACGTTGTTTTTCACAGAGGTTGTACTAGTTTATACACTCACCAAAAGTGGCAGTATAAAAGTAAAAGTGTTCCCTTTTCTCCACATCCTCGCCAGCATCTGTTGGTTTTTGAATTATTGATGATGAGCATCCTGACTGGAGTTAAGTAGCATTTCAGTGTGGTTTTAATTTGCATTTCTTTAATGATCAGTGAGGCTGAGCAATTTTTCATTTATCTCTTGGCTGCTTATATATATTCTTTTGAGAATTGTCTATTCATATCTTTTGCCCACTTTTTAGAAGAGCTGTTTATTTGTTTCTTTTTGGCATGTTTGATTTTATGTAGATTATAGATGTTAGGCCTTTATCAGGCATACAGTTGGCAAATATTTTTTCCCGGTCTGTGGGCTATCTCCTCACTCTTCTTCATGGTTTCTTTTGCTTTGCAGAAGAGATGAGGTCTCCCGTGTCCATCTTATCTCTTACGGCGTGGGACTTCGGGGTTTTGATAAGGAATTGGTTGCATATTCCAATTTCCAATACGGAATCTTCTGCATTTTCTAAGGTTCTTATAGTTTGAGGTTTTACGTTTAGGTCTTTGGTCCATTTGGAGTTGATTTTTGTGTATGATGATAGGTATGGGTCTTGTTTTAAACTATTGTATGTGTCAGCCAGTTGTCCCAGCACCATTTACTGAATACACTCTCCTCTCACTGGTTGTTGTTAGTGGTGGCTTTGTCATTGAAGAGTTGGTTGAGAAACTGAGCTTTTGCTTACAGAATCTCTATCCTGTTCTGTTGGTTTATATGCTTATTTTTGTGCCAATATCAAGCTTTTTGATTATTGTAGCCTTATAATAAAGTTTAAAGTCTGGATGTGTGATGCCTTCTGCTTTGTTTCCTTTGCTGAGGATTGTTTTGGTTATTTGTGGTCATCTATGTTTCCATATGAATTTCTATATTGTCATTTCTATGTCTGAGTAGAATGCTGTTGGTAGTTTAATGGGTATTGCATTAAATCTGTAGGTTGCCTTGGGTAAGGTGGACATCTTAACAATGTTTATTCTTCCAGTCCATGAGCATGGAATATCTTACCATTTGTTTGTGTCTTCTTTGAACAGTGTTTTGTAGTTTTCATTGTAAAGGTCTTTCATTTCTCAGGTTAGGAAGATGCTGAGATGTTTCATTTTTTTTGGTTGTTGTTGCTATTGTGAATGGGATTGCACTTTTTATTTGATTATCTGCTTGTTTGTTATTGGTGTATAAGAATGCAAGTGTCTTTGTACATTGATTTTTGTACCCTGAGTCTTTGCCAACATTTTTTTTCAGAGCAAGAAGGTTTTGACAGATTCTCTTGGGTTTTCAAGGTACATAATTATATTGTCAGCAAAAAGGGATAACTTGAGTTCCTCTTTTTGTATTTGGATACCCCTGATTTCCTTCTCTTGTCTGGTTGTTTTAGATAGGACTTCCAACACTATGTTGAACAAAAGGGATGAGAGTGGGTAGACTAGTCTTCTTCCAGTTTCCAGGGGAAATCTTTTCAAATTCTAACTGTTTATCATTGTGTTGGTTGTTTATCATAGATGGCTCTTACTATTTTGTGGTATGTTCCCTCTATGCCTAGGTGTTCAAGAGTTTTTATGGAGAAGGAATGCTGGATTTTACCAAAAACTTTTTCTGTGTCTAGTGATATGATCATGTGATTCCTATTTTTACATCTGTTGATGTATTTTATTACATTTACAGTCTTTTTTTGTTTTGTTTTGTTTTGTTTTGTTTTTGGAGTTGGAGTCTCACTCCGTCGCCCAGACTGGAGTGCAGTGGCCGCTCTCTGCCACCGCAGCCTCGACCTGCTGGGCTCCAGCGATCCTTCACCTGAGCCTTCCAAGTAGCTGGAACTACAGGCGCGCACTACCACACCCGGCTAATTTACATTTACAGTCTTACAGATGTTGGAACAGCTCTGCATCACAGGGAGAAAGCCTACTTGGTCATATTGGATGATTCTGTGTCATTGGATCCAATTTACTAGAATCTTGAGTATTTTTGCAACTACGTTCATCAGGGATATTGGCCTGTAATTTGTCTTTGTTGGATCTATACCCATTTTGGTTATCAGTGTGATGTTATCTTCATATAATGACTTGAGACAGTTTCATCTTTCTCAATTGACTGGAGTACTTTTAATAGGAGTAGTATCAGCTCCTCCTTAGATGCTTTGTAGAACTCCTCTAGAAAGCTGTCAGATCCAGGACTTTTTTTATTTGTAGGAAATTTTCTTATGATGGAATCAATTTCCTGGACTGTTATTGGCCAATTTCTTCTTTCAACCTTGGGAGTTTGTGTGATGTCAGAGATACCTCCATTTCATTTAGGTTTTTGAGTTTGTTGCCTTACAGGTATGCATAGTCATCTCTGATTATTTTTTGTTTTCCCTTGAAGACCATTATGATTTGTTCTTTTTCATTTCTGATTGTGTTTCTTTGGACTTTTTCTTGGTTATCAGGCTAGGGGTTCATTATCTTGTTTATCCTTTCAAAGAACCAGTTTTTTGTTTTGCTGATTTTTCTCTATGATATTTTTGTCTTCTATGTCCTGTATTTGGGCTTCCACTTGATCTGGATTCTTCTGCTGAAGTTAGGATCTTGGTGGTCTTGTCTTTCTAGTTCCACTGGGTGATTTGTTAGGCTAACTTGTGATTTTTAGATTTTCTTAATGTATGCTTGAGAAGAAATGAATTTCTCTCTCAGTATTGTTTTCATGGCATTCTGTATGTCTTTGTTTTCATTTATTTCCAGAAATCTTTTAATGTCTGCTTCAATTTCTGTATTGACTAAAGCGTTGTTCAGTGTCATTCTGTTTAATATCCATGTCTTTGTGGGTTTTGGAGGAGCTTTGTTTTTGTTGATATTTATTTTTATTCCACTGTGGTCTGAGAAGGTGCATGGCAGTATTTCAATCTTATGGAATTTGTTTAGTTTGATTTATGGCTGAGGATGTGGTTGATCTTGGAGTATTTTCCATGTGGTGATGAGTATTATGCATAATGTTGGGTGGAATGTTCTGTCAGTATCTATTAAGTCCATTTGGTAAAGTGTCAAGTTGAGTTTCCTGATCTCCTTGATGTTTTTGGCCTTAATGATCTATCCAGGGTTATTAGTGGGATATTTAAGTTCCCTGCTATGATAGTGTTAATGTCTTTTTTTTTTTAGTTTAACCTAGAATCTTTTTTTATAAAAATTGGTTTTCCTATGTTGGGTGCATATATGTTTAGGATGGATATTTCTTGTTGATGGATTGAACCTTTTATCATTATGCAGTGACCTTCCATATATTTTTTAATTTTTGATAACTTAAAGGATATTTTGTCTGATATTAAGATCGCAACTCTTGCTTTCTTTCATGTTCTGATCATCAGAAAATTTATTTCCCGACCTCTTCCTTTGAGTCTGTGAATGTTCATTCTGGTGAGACATCATATTGTTGCATCATTTTTTAAAATTCAGTTTGCCATTCTATATCTTTTCAGTGATACATTTAGTCCATTCACATTCAGGCTAATTATAGAGAAGTCAGAGTTTTCCCTGTTATGAGGTTTTTTTTTTAAAAGGGTTTATTGTTATTGCTGTTTATTTATTTGTTTGTTGGTTTTTTTCTTTTATTTTTGTGTTGATAGATGTGTGTGGTTTCAATCTTTTTTCCTGCATTCTTGGGAAGAGCATGGTTGTTCTTTTTTAGTTTCTTCTGTGTTTAATACTTTCTTAATTATTTCTTGTCAAGATGGTCTAGAGGTGGCATAAAACTCTTAGGAATTGAATGTCTGGGAAGGATTTGAATTCCCCATCACAGATGAAGCTTAGCTTAGCCAGGTAAGAAATTCTTGGAGCCAGGTTCAGTGGCTCAGCTTGTAATCCCGCACTTTGGGAGGCTGAGGTGAGTGGATTGCCTGAGCCCATGGGTTTGAGACCCGCCTGGGCAACTTGGCAAGACCTCATCTCTACAATAAATCAAAAAATCAGTCGGGCATGGTAGCACATGACTGTAATTCCGGCTACTTGGAAGGCTGAGATGGAAGGATCACTGGAGCCCAGCAGGTCGAGGTTGCAGTGGCCAGGAGCGGCCACTGCACTCCAGTCTGGATGACAGAGTGAGACTTCAACTCAAAAAAAAAAAAAAAGAAATTCTTGGTTGAAATTTTTTACTTTTGAGAACCTTGAAGACTGGACTCCAGTCTCTTCTAGCCTGTAGTGTTTCTGTAGATAAGTCTACTGCTATTCTAATTGGTCTTCCCTGATAGGTAGTCTGACCTTTCTTTCATGCTACATTTAGAATTTTTTTTTTTATACCTACTTTGTGTAGGTGAATTACTATGTGTTCTGGAGTTGGTCTTCTCATTCAATGTCTTCCAGGGCTTCTTTGAATTTCTTGTATTTGGTCACATATCACTTGAGATAAGGGAAATTTTCTTGGATAATTTTATGGAATAGTTTTTCAGGGTGTGGTCTCTCTCTCTCTCTCTCTGCTTCAGGAATGCCAATTAATTATTGTAAGTTCAGCCCTTGATATAATTGCAAATCTCTTGGAGGCTTTGTTCCATCAATTTAAGATTTTCTATGTTTGTAACAGTTTGGATTAGTTACGTATTTTGGTCCTCAAGCTCTGAGATTATTTCTTCTGCTTGGTTAATTCAGATTTCCATGCTTTCCAGTTTGTTATTTATTTCATTTACTGTATTCTTTATTGCCATCATTTCAGTTATCAACTTCTTCATTCTTTCCTCTTGTCTCTCCTCATTTACATTAATTCTCTCTATTCATATCTTTATATCTGGGTCTGTGGTTTGAGACTAGTCATTCTAGTGGCTCTTCATTGTTTGAATTCCAAAGTCTGTATTTTCTGGTGCTGTCTTCCCAGGAGTCTGAATGAGAACTGTGGTCCTCCCTTGGTTCTGCATTATTTGTGATGGTTTTCTTCTCCCTGTTTCCCCATTTTTTATTTCCATTGCTCAGTGATGGGGGGGATAGCTTTCACTTCTGTTTGCTCAATCCCCATTCTTTCTTATGTAGATCCTCTGAACTTTTTCCAATTTTGAAACCAGACTGGAGATAGGTAGTTGTGCTTTTTACAGTATAGACACTTGATTAAGGTGTGATGAGAGAGCTGTGGTTCAGAAGCTATCTGCAAATCTGTCTCTGCTGACAGATCTGGGCTCCCTGTAACACACTTTGCAACACCTTAAAATCTGTCCATGTGGTGGGGGTGTATATATGCCCCCTGAAAGCAAAATGAGATAAGAAAAAGGAAAAGAATGGAAAAAGGAAGAAGGAAGGCAAAAGGAAGATGAAGAGAGAAAAGAAGAAGGAAGACAGACAGGCACACTAACTAATGCATAAACACAGAAACAAACAAAAAACAAAACAAAACAAACAAACAAACACACAAACAAAAAAAAACCTGATGATGCATTCACCCTCACAACTATCCATATGCAAATAGAAAATCTAAAAATAAATAAACAAATAACAAAAACAAAACAAGTACAAAAGCATAAACAAAACCAGAAAGATGGGGGGAAAAGTTCTCCCTCTGTGGCCTTTTCTGGAACTTCAGTTTCCTTTCCCAATCACCGCTTCCAGTTTTGGCCATCACTGCTTTTAGTTGCCACCGCTTTTGGCTACTGCCTCTGTAGGGAGCTGTAGGGAGCAGGCTCCAGTCTCCAGCCCCTCCCCTCGGCTTTTGGGTTAGGCCAATTGAGTTGCTTCTAGTATGGGTCAGATGCCCCCTCTCACGGACTGCTGTAGAAGGGTGAATCAGATCCAGACTCACTCAACTTGTTTGTTGTTGCTGCTGCTTCTGAGTCTCCCACTCAGATCAGACATGTCCGTGCCTGCTGCAGAGTGGGGGTGAAGCATCTGTCTCTCCATGTCCACTCTTGAAGCTTCCTCTCTGGGCCACCGATGGCTGATCTCAGAGGGGTTCAGAGATCACCTCTGGGTGTCAGATTGGAGACTGAACAGAGCTGGGTGGGCCAACACAGGTCTCTGCCCAGGCCCAGGACACAGAAAGTGGCAATATAGGATTGTTTTGTATGTTAAATTTATAACAGGAAGTATTGTTAAATAAGAAATACGGTTTAACT
This sequence comes from Tarsius wallacei, assembly GCA_963574415.1. Lineage (NCBI taxonomy): Eukaryota > Metazoa > Chordata > Mammalia > Primates > Tarsiidae > Tarsius > Tarsius wallacei. Next base: position 10,010 of record CAUYQG010158009.1, on the reverse strand, counting down.
TTCTTTGAGTCATATTTGTGTAAATGAGTTATTAATATGTGTTCCAAAATTGTATGAAATTCCTAAAATTCTGATATGTCTTCGAATATGTCATCAATAACAATTTTGATTATTATGCTATATTATTGTATACTATAGCAATAACCAAATTTCCTTGTCAATTGTGTCTTTAATGATAGCTGTTTTAAGACTTTTTAAATCCATAATTATTGTTCACTTTGATTCTTCTTGAAAAGGGGCTTATGATGAGCTATAATCCAAAGTTTGCTGATTCTTTAAGAAAATTAATGGAAAGGATTCTGACAAGTATGCTAAAATACAGATTACTGATACTTTTGGAGAGCAATGCTATTGACCTCGACAAAAACTTTCTAGGATTTAAAAGAAAAAGCTGATGTATTTATGAAACTTACTAACCCAACATCTAGTGAAGCAATTGTTAAGTATATGGGAATGAACTGATAGAGGACTGAAAATTTTTGTGAGCAGTTTGTTGAAATATTGCTGATTCCTTTTATGTTTTGTTTTCCAGAGTTAAACATCTTTTTTCCCCCCTTTTGAGCTGTTTATAGCTGATGATCACTGGGTAAAATAAAGCTTTTTGAACAAATTTGAAGCATGCATCTTTCTCTCTACCTGGTTTATCTAGAATTTAAAAACTATTAGTGAGCAGTCTTAATTTATGATAATATATTTATTCGAATAAGATCAATACAAATCTGTTTTCTTTCATAACAGGACATAATTGAAGACCCTGGTTATTTTACCAGTAAATAACTTTGATTGGAAAGACATTTTTAGATAGGACCAGACTATTTTAAGGAATTGTGGTTGACTTTATACAGTTCATAAAAAGCCCCCTGGCAAGACTTCTTGGGTACTTGTCAATATGGCTACTTTACAAGATTCCTGAGCAGTGGTAAGTAAAAAAAAGTGTCACTTTATGACAGGCCCATAAATCTTAAATTATTTTGAGTCACTGAGAAAAGAGGAATTTGCCAAAATTGCTCAGGTATTGCATGTACAGTCTGATGTTAAATTTTTGGGTTGGCTTCCCAGCCTTGAAAGGCTTTGAAATTTAAAATTCATTATGAAAAATTTTCAGCAAAGACAATTTTAAAAAGAATCTACATGGCCAATCATTATTCTTGCTACACTTTATGCAAATAACCAAGACAAGTATAATAAAACAAAAATGCATTTTGCAAGTAAAATGGTCCATTTAAGATTTTTCCTTGGTGGAAATTGTATTCTGAAGGGAGAAAAATTATTTTTCAAAAGAAACACAGTTATTAGGTTCTAGCATGTCCATTGTTTTTTAGTTTTTACTGTTTGTTTACACTTTGAACTGAATCCTGAAGTCTTTTCTGGCTACCAAGTGCCCAAACTAATGTTTCCATTGTTTTTTTCCTATTTTGCTGGTTTTTCCTAAAACCCTGCAAGCTGAACTATACAATTTGAAATAAACTTGAGAAAAACCATAACAGTAATTTAATATAAGAACAGCCTTCATACCTATTGATGTATGGCCTACTAACTGAAGCAAACTGCAAACCAGGAAAAATCTATTTCCTGGCCACTGTCTACTCTCTCTTAATTGGAAGATGTTTTGAGTCAACATCTAAAATTCTTCTGGTCTACCTGTCCTCCAAACTCAAAAACTGAGTTTATAGCTTGTTCTAACCATTAACCTTTGTTTTTCTTTTATTTACATAGAAATGTCTCTTGTTAAATATCTAATTGCTCTAGTCATAGAATCCTGATTTTGGTGGAAGCCTATTTGCAAAAGCACTACCTGAAATGAGATACAACTATTAACTCTTTAAGTGGACTGCCCTATTTTGTGACAGAGACCAGTTCAGTAGCTTATAAAAGGGCCCTCCAAACCCCAGTATCAGTCAGAGGCCAGTTAGGAACCAAGTCACACAGCAGGAGGTAAGCGGTGGACAAGCAAGCAAATCTTCATCTGTATTTACAGCCACTCCCCATCATTCACATTACCAGCTGAATTTCACCACCTGTTAGATCAGCAGTGGCATTAGATTCTCTTTAAAAGCATGAACCCTATTGTGAACTGTACATGCGAAGGATATAGGTTGCATGCTGCTTATGAGAATCTAATGCCTGATGATTGAAGTGGAGCTGAGGTGATGATGCTACCACTGGTGAGCAACTGCAAATACAGATTAACATTAGCAGTGAAGTTTGACTGAACAGAGACCATAATAAATCAATTGCTTGCAGACATATATCAAAACCCTATTGGTGAGTGGCAAGTGAGTTGATGTGCTTCAATTGTACAGCTGCATCTGATGGCAAGCTTTAAGTCAGAATCCAACCCTTATTTTAGTCCAGGTGTGACCCACTCTTTATGTTATTTACAACTTTTTTTCTCACCTCTTCTTTTCATGGTGAGTTGTAGAATTGTTTTATTATATATTGCAATGTAATAATAATAGAAATAAAGTGCACAATAAACGTTATGCACTTGAGTCATCTGGAAACCATCCCTCAATCTCAATCCATGGAAAAGTTGTCTTCCATGAAACTGGTCCCTGATGCCAAAAAGCCTGGGGACCGCTGGCTTGTAAGACAACCCACCAACCCAATGTATGAACTGTGAAACTTCTCGGGGAAGTTTCAGACCAGGGCATGTTGAGACTCAGAAAATAATATTCCAATATGAAGACCTCAGAAGCAGCCTCAGAAGCAAAAACTATTTTTCTCTGACATTCTTCTGTCTTCCTGTTTCTCAGTTTCATTATCCCCTGAGGCTAGCTATAGACTAGACTCCCTTGTCTTCAAGGTAGGTCATAGAAACACAAATATCCTTTTTTCAAAGCCAGCCAGATACCCTAAAAATATTCTAAGTTCCCCCTGCTTTTCTGGGTAAAAATTGGCCATAAAAAAATTATCTGATCTGCCTTATTTGACTTTATGTTATAAGAACTCCATTCCAGAGAGGGTCCTTCCCCATACCCAGAAGGAAAAACATGCATGTTCAGAAGACCAGAAAGTTCTAGACAAACAGGCCTTGCGGGGTCTCTCCACTTAGTCTATTAGTAATAGGTCAACACCATTTTGTCTAATCATATTCTACATGACAGTGCATACTTTGCTGAACCTATGCATAAAGTGGATAATTTCCCCTATTTTGTTTGTCTTCATTCTGAAGGCTCCATTGTACATGTTAAAAGAGTTGTAACCGATTCTCCTATTAATCTGCCACCTCTCAGTGATTTTTGTTCTGTATATGTACTTTTAAAAGGATTGTAACCAACAATTTAAAACCTATTCGTGGAAAAAAATGTAGTTTTTAGTTACTGGATCACTGTCCCATCACCTTTTTTTTTTTGTATTGTGTGAAGGCTTGTTTTAATTGGCCTGACTTTATATACTAAGAAGCAATGATCTCTATTCCTCTTCTTACTAGTTTGGGAATTAGGGGAAGCCATCATCAACTCTTATATCTCAAGTCTATATTTGCTAAAATGGGAATAATAACAACTACCTCAAGGGCATATTGTATACTCTCTAGTTTGCAAGTATATTTTACAAAATGAGATGAAGTGAAAACACACCTATCCCTGAACTTGGTTTCTGCAAATGCCAGGTCATTTAACTCCCTGAAGCTGTACTGTCTTGCTCTTCAGTATGCATTTGCCTAGGATAATGTGGTGATGAGATGAGTGGCCAGGCCAGTGGTCTGTCAGAACTTTTTTTGCTAACATTGCCCATTGATTCTTAAATATGACCAAGATCTAAAGTTCTCTTCAGAATCAAAACTTTTATTAACAGTCTGTTCTAGGAAGACTGGGTTTTTAACTTGACTTAGTTCAGTTCTCAGAGAGGCTTAACCTTGTCTGGACTTTGTCTTTCTTTTTTAATCAATAGGAGTTATATTTTCAATCAATAAGAACATGGCATATTTCTGAGCAATGTGTTATTTGAAAATTCTAATCACAGATAGCTAAGTTCAGTTTCTCTGCTTTTTCAGTAATGACATAGTTTGAAGGTTTGTCCTCTCCAAAATTCATCTTACGTTGTAATTGCCATTGTGACAGTATTAAGAGGAGATACCTGTGGGAAGTGATTAAGTCATGAGAGTTCTACCCTCATGACTGGTAGCAATGCCATTGTAATTTTTCTTTTGGTCCTTCCTCCTTCTGCCATTTGAGTCTCTAGGCTTCCTTTTCCAGAGGATGCTGAATGCAAAATGTGTCCTTCTTGGAAGAGGAGAGTAGCCTCACCAGATACCAAACCTTTCAGAATTATGTTCTTTGACTCTTGAGCCTCCAGAACTCTGGGTCAATAAATTTCTACTTGTTATAAGTTACTTAGTCCCAGGCATTCTGTTATAACAATACAAAATGGTCTAATACAAATAACTTATTTTGCAAAAGTCTAAACTAATAGTTCTAAATCAGATGTAGATTTTATTTCTAAGAACAGTCTGGAGATATTTTTGGTTGTCACATCTGGGTTAGGGAAGTGTTATTGGCATCCAGGGGTAATAAAGACCAGGAATACTGCTAAACATTTTACAATTCACAGGACAGTCTCTCACAACAATAAATAATCTGGTCCCAAATGTCAACACTGCTGAGTCTGAGAAGCCCTAATCTAGACTGAGGTGGGCATTCATCTGACTCCCTTAGACTCCCTTCAAGTAAACAGGTATTAGTTTCCCTGCCAGTGAGAGAAGGATGGGCAGCATTCCCTTGCTATGGTCACAATGGACTTACTAGGTGCATGTCACAGGCTTGGTATACTGAATTTATGAACTCCTAAGAAAAGATGTAGGTCAACTACAGCATATTAGACAAAAGACCACAGCTAAGAGTTAAATAAATTTTTGAATGGCTTTGTCTCTATTACTTACAAGGTATAGCTTAGCTCCACAAGAAAGTAATTTGAGTTTTCAGAGTGTCAGCAACACTCAACAGGGTGATAGTAATGGTTTAAAGAAATTATGTACATAATATCGCTAGTGCAGTGTTTGGAATATGCAAAACAATAAATTGTAGGTGTTACTATTGTTGATATATTCATGGTCATCATCATCATCATCATCACGTCTCATCTCAGCCTGGCTTATAGCAACCTAAGCAAAATGAGTACAGGAAATGCTACATTTAATGAAAACCAATTATGTCAATTAACGTGTGCATGACACAGTTGGAGAGACAAGTTAAAAAAGATGAAAGGAAATCCAGCAGTCAGAGAAAATGATATTTTATCACTTTATATACCTTTTAAATTGATTTTCATGGGAATATATGATTTTGGCTATCATTGGAAAAAAATGTCAACTCTTAAATTGCTGGCTGTTGACTAACACCTTATACATTGCAGATTTTTTTTTCTAGTTCTTTCCTTTCAAGAGCATTTTCATTTATTTCTTCTGGTAATTCCTGAAATATTCAGAGTTTCTCCAGCTCCATACATTTGCCCACTATATCAGTTTACCTTTGATATTAGAAGTGATATGGCCCAAATTATGAAAAAGTCCAGAACTTTCTAGCTTTGGATGGGGGGTTGATCTAAGGCCTAAACTATGTCCTCAGAACCCAGTCTCTCTCCCATCTGTCTGCTCCCTTCAATCTCACATGTTTTAGTTTCAGAATCATTCAAGTATCAAGTTCCTTGCTTGTCAGCAGCTCTGGATTTAGGTCTTCTCAGGTTGAATATGATGTCATGGGAGAATGTGTTTCTGTCTAATCACTTAAGATTTTTAAAGGCAACAATTGTACCTCAGTACTCTTTGAATTCCTTGCAGTTTAGCATAGAATATTACACTCAACAAATACACAGAAACTATTTTTTAAATTAGATCTTCCAAGAATAGTTATGATTAAGGATAGATACTATACCACAAAAGGAAAACAGAATTGCATCTTAAAGTAAAAAGAAACATATCTTAAATTGTACAACTGGCTAGCAGCAATGTATAGAAAACACTATTATTTGCCAGCAAGACAAGTTAATTTGATTTCTATTTCCAATGAATATTGTGACGTGATTGACAACAAAATTTAGCAGAAGCCTTCTAATGGGACTCTGGAGAAAGAGTTTTTACCTTTAAAAGAGATCCATAAAAAGATACAGCCTCATTTTTGGCATAATGTTAGCAGTACATGCCAGATGAAACTCCAGCACACATTATTTGGCCATGGGAGGAGTACACACACTGAGGCTGGCAGAGCAGAAAGTTAGGGGAAGTTAGATGATGCCATTAAGCTGTTAAATAACCCAGGAATTTCCTGCATCTGTAACTCTTCTTACTATGCAAGAACAAAAATGTATTTATAATTAGGCCAAGAGTTTGTCTTCCTTGCAGCCAAAAGCATCCTCATAGTTACCCAGAGAATCAGAGCATTTTCCAAGAGATCACTTCACTTATGGAAAATGGAAACTTTTTTCTTGGAATGAAAGCAGTTTTACTTTGGCCTAAAGTGATGGAGAATATTTTAACCTGATCTGTAATTTCATAGAGTCAAATGTTACAGACAGTACACTGGCCTCTTTTGATTTTGTTGCAGTCAAAGTATAGAATTGTAAACATAGCTTACTTTCTCAAGGAGGTTTCAGTCTCCCCAGAGCCTTCAGGACTGACCTTCTGAGGCTGGTAATGTATGTCATGTCAGGTTGCTCTGTTTCTTATCTCAGCACTAACAGGTACATGGTAGGCACTCACTCAACATAAAGTTTAATTACTAGACCAAGTGATTTAGGGATTATCAAGTGTTCTGGAAATAAAAAAATTCAGAAATAGACAAGGAGAAAGACAAATGTATAAGAGAAGTAAAAAAGTATAATCCACCTTCATTTATGTTATGGAAACAATATTAAGATTTTGCTTTGAATTATTGGCAGGACTGGTCTCAAGAAATTGTAGTAGCTAGAACTTAAGAGTTTTGAGGGTTTGAAAAAAATTAATGAGAAACATCTCTCCAATTAAATAGCAGAAGCTGCTCAATGTAATTTCTTCCAAAATTACAATCTGACATAGTGATTAATATTTGTAATATTTGTATATATAACATTTAAAAACAATTTTTAATTATGATTAAAAAGTTGAACAAAAAGTTAGATAAAATTTACCTTTTAACCATTTTTGAGTGTATAGTGGTGTTAAGTATATTCATGCTGTTGTATAACAGATCTCTAAGCTTTTTCATCTTATAAAACTGAAACTCTATTCCCGTTGAACACTAACTCTTCATTTTCCCTTCCTCTGACCTCTGCCATGGGTAGAAGTGATATCTCATTGTGGTTTTAATTTGAATTTATTCTGCTTTCCAATTTTATGAGTGGAATCATATGGTACTTGTATTGTTGTGACTGGTTTATTTTACTAAACATAATGTCCTCCAGGTTCTTCTGTATTGTTATAAATGGATTTCCTTCTTGCTTAAGGCTAAATAGTATTCCATTATTATAGATCAGAGTTTCTTTATCATTCTTCCATTCCTGGATGATTGGATTACTTTCATGTTTTGGCTATTGTGAATGATTCTTCAGTGAACACGGCTATGCGAAAAGCTCTTTAAAATCTTTCTTTAAAGTCATTTGGATATATACTCAGAAGTTAGATTGCTAGGTTATATGGTAATTCTATTTTTAATCTTTGGGGGTACCACCATACTATTATCCACAGTGGCTGCATCATTTTACATTCCCACCAGTAATGCACAACTGTTCCATTTTCTCCATATTATCACCAACACTTGATATTATTTATTTTTTCCTCTCTTTTTTAATAGCCATCCTAATGGGTAGAAGTGATATCTCATTGTGGTTTTAATTTGAATTTATTCAGTGATTAGTAATGTTGATCACATTTTCATATTCCTTTTGGCTATTTGCATATTTTCTTCAGAAAAATACTCAAATTCTTTGCCCATTTTGAGTCATTTTGTGGTTGTTGAATTGTAGGCGATCTTTATATATTCTAGATATTAGCCTCATCAGATTTATGATTAGCAAATCTTTTCTTCCCTCATGTAGGGTATATTTTCATTCTATTGATTGATTCCTTTGATGTGCAGACATTTTTTAGTTTGATGCAGTACTATTTATTTATATTGTCTTTTATAGGATTTTCAAGAAATTATTACTAAACCCAATTTCATAAAGCTTTTTTCTTAATGTTTTCTTCTGGAGTTTTATAGTTTTAAGTCCTATTTTTAGGTCTATAATCCCTTGTCAGTTAATTTTTGTATATGGTATAGAGTGAGGGTCCAATTTCGTTCTTTTGCTTGCAAATATCAAGTTTTCCCAACACCATTTGTTGGAGAAACTGTTTTTCTCCTTGTGTGGACTTACTTCCCTGAACAAATTTTTTAAGTCTGGTAGTAGATAAAGAAATGTAAGAGACATATGTGTGATGAATGCAATGCAAGCTTTTGGTTATTGTTTGAATTTTTGAGTGTTGTGTGTTACTTAAACACTATACAGAACCAGATTTTTGTGGTTTTTTTTTTTTATATGCTGTAAATGAAACTCCGTAGCAGAGTTAATTCTGACCTTGAATAAATATGGGTCAAATATATTAAACTTATTTAATTTCTACAGTTGTATGTTTTGTGTTTTATTTTCTGTAAATAAAATATAGCTCTGCAGTTGCCATTTTCTATAGCCCTTATAAGACCAGTCAAGACATTTTAAATGACATGAATCAAATGTATTCTCTTTTGTTGTGCTTTCTAATTGTTAGGGAAGTTAAAAGAAATTAATTTATGATGTATCCCTGAACTTCTACTTTGTGTGTAGCAGTGTACTGGATAAAATATTAAATAATTTTTGTCTCTTCTTAAGGAGTAAATAGTTTAGTAGAAGTAATGTGTTGTTAATGATAATAAATGACAAGAACTAAATATCATAAAGTGTATGTGGATAAAGTATGAGTTCAGAATAGAGAACATTCACATCTGGCTGAGGGCACTAGGAATGGTTTCTAGAACAATGGACTTCAGCTGTTATGTGAAGGATGTTAAAAATTAGAACTATATAGTAAAAGCTGATAATTATTGACGTCTTACTATGTATTATTCTATGTGTTTTAATAATTCTCTTAAACTTTATAGTTATCTTATGAGAAAGATATTATTATTATCTAATTTTATGAATAAGTAACCAAAGACACAAAAGGGTTAAGTAACTTACCAAGGGCACACAGCTGATAAGTAGCAGCACCAGGATATGAAGTCCAGTAGTATATCTCCAGAGCCCAGCTTCTAATCAGCCTACTACAGGGAATTTCTCAACAGATAAAAGTATAAGTATAAAAGAGTCAGAAAAATATGAGGAGTGGATGAGTTTAGGCAAGGAACTCAATCTGCAACATAGAGTCACTAAGAGAGTTGGAAAACAGATATTAGACATGAATTAAGGGCAGAGTGACAGAGGCTTTCAAGGCTAAGAAATTTGTGTTTTATTCTGAGGGCAATGAAGAGTGATGCAAGGTGTTAGCATTCGGGAGTGATGTGTTTAGAGTTAATATCATCTAGGCTGGCCTTATAACTAACCTGTGACAGAAAAATATTGTGTGAGTTCTAAGCCTAGGACTCAAGAGACTTGACTTACTTTGACTCATTATCTTGGAGTCCTCCTACTTTCCCGAGGTAGCCTGCTGGGGGATGAGAAAACATGTGCAGTCCAGAAAAGCCAGCACAGCAGCAACGTTTTAGATTAGCCAGCAGCCGACCACAAACATATCAGTGAGCCCATCCAAGGTCAGCAAGTCTTGCACTCATGACCAGAACCATGCAAACAAGTCCAGCCCCAATTACTGACCCACAAGATCACAAAATCATGAGTCAAATAAATGTTTATTGCTTTTTTTTTTAATTTAATTTAATTTTATTTTATTATGTTATTGTGGGGTACAGTTAGGGGTTAGGCACACAAAAATATTTCGTTCAGGTACCCTTGTTGATAAGAGGTGTCTCCCCATCCTCAGATAGATACCCACCACCATTAATCCCATCCCCCTCACTCTCCCCCCC
>CAUYQG010158003.1:0-11459 GCA_963574415.1 Tarsius wallacei | reverse complement strand
GGCATCTTCCTAACCAGAGAAGTGAAAGTCCTTTACAATGAAAACTACAAAACACTGCTCAAAGAAATCCAAGAAGACACAAACAAATGGAAAAATATTCCATGCTCATGGATAGGAAGAATCAACATTGTTAAAATGTCTATCCTACCAAAAGCAATTTACAGATTAAACACAATACCTATTAAAGTACCAACATCATTCTTCTTAGACCTGGAAATGACAATATAGAAATTCATATGGAAACATAAATGACCACGAATAGCCAAAACAATCCTTAACAAAAGAAACAAAGCAGGAGGTATCACACTTCCAGACTTCAAACTTTATTATAAGGCTACAATAATCAAAACTGCCTGGTATTATTACAAGAACAGGCATATAGACCCATGGAACAGGATAGAGATTCCAGAAGCAAAGTCTCAATTTCTCAACCAACTCATCTTTGACAAAGCATCCCACAACAATGGGGAGAGAAGAACTTATTCAGTAAGTGGTGTTGGGAAAACTGACTGATCACATGCAGAAGATTGAAACAGGATCCCTACCTATCACCATACACAAATATTATCTCTAAATGGATTAAAGGCCTAAGCGTAAAACCTCAAGCTATAAGTGTGTTAGAAAACGTAGGAGACACCCTTATGGAAATTGGAACTGGCAACCAATTCCTGATCAGAATCCCAAGTTCCCATACCATAAGAAATAAGATAGACAAGTGGAACCTCATCAAACTGACAAGCTTCTGCAAAGCAAAAGAAACCATCAAGAGAGCAAGGAGACAACCCACAGTGGGAAAAAATATTTGCCAACTGTACATTTGATAAAAGCCTAACATTTAGGATCTACAAGGAACTCAAATCTGCTGGTGTCTTGATCTTGGACTTGCCAGCCTCCAGAACTGTAAGAAATAAATCTCTATTATTTATAAATTACCCAGTCTAAGGTATTTTGTTATAGCAACAGGAATGGACTGAGACAGAAGGGACTGAGAATATAGACAGATATCTATTTTTGATAGGTAGATAGATATAGCCTCTCTTCTTTCTCATCTTGAGTATCTTGTCAGTATAATTGTAGTTATATTGAGTTGGTCAAAAAGAAAGCAATTATCACTCAAATAAAATATATAGAATGCTGCCTAAATTCCAAAACAAGAAAGAATTAGGTCCCTCACATGAATTTTACAGAGAAGTGATGACCAAGTTTAGTAACAATTCAATTCTGCAAATCCAGAATGAGATGTTTCATACCATGTAACTGCAATTCTTGATCTCTTCTTTTCCAGTTGTTTGAATCACTGCAATTTACCCTTTATTCAAGTGGAAGATTTTTTTTCCCTTGAGAGAAAGAAAACAAAGAGACATTAAATACTTTCTTTTGCATTATTCCTTCATACTTGAAATATAGGTTTAATTTTAAAATCAATGTTTGCTTTTGAATAGCATACAAATCAGGATTTGAATTAAAATTCTTGAAGCTATGACAGAAATATAGCATTATTTTAAATTTTAATGTCCCTTATCATGTAAATGACAAAATTATATTAATATAATTTTTGTCATCTGTGCATGCTATTGCTTCTTTGGAGTTATTAGAACAAAAATGTATTAAAAACAAACAAAAACAAATGAATAAATATCTAACACCAAAAGCACATGCTAAAACCTTTTTATAATTGCATAATTAAACATCCCTAAGTTGGGAAATGTAAAACTAAACATTTCATATAAGCATCAGTTCCCCATGTTGCATACAATGAGAGCATTACCCAACTTTACTCATAAATAATGATTTGAATAATATAATGATATTTACATAAGTTAATCGAATTCTCAGAGTTGGAACTATGACCAGCCAGTAAATCCTAAGAATTTTTCTAATTACTCATACTGTGTTCTGGAGCTGAAGCAATACATTTTTAGAGAGTTCAACAGAGAGGGGGAAGGCAAATGAAAAGGAAGGCAGGAGAATGGTAAAAAAGAGAAACTTATTGAGTTCTCTGTGATAAGCTGCTTTAAGAATCACCATGCTAGATGACTAAGATTGTTCTTTAAAACCAAAAAAAGGAAAAGATGATATAGACTTTTCCCCATCATATTAGACATTTTTCCATTAAAATATTTACATAAAAGTGCACAAAACACAAAAACCCAGCTCAATGCTTTATTATAAAATATAATCATCACCCAGGTCAAGAAATAGACTATTCCAGCACCCCAAAAACTTCCCAACACCTCCACTCAATCACTATCATGCCTCTCTAGGAGAAACTACTCTTTTAACTTCTAACACTATTGTTTAGTTTGCCTGGTCTTGAAATTTACATAAACAGATTCATATAGTATGTAAGCTTTCGTGTCTGGCTTCTTTCATACCACATTCATTCTTGTGATTGCAATTCCCTGTAGATGTTCATATTCATTGCTATAGAGTATCCCATTATCTAAACACACCACAATGGACTGATCCATGCTACTGCTCATGCTTTGATGATTTGCTCTGTGACCCTAGATCTCTTTGAATAGTTTTTTATATTAGCTTATGGCCTTTCTTGTGCCTTGATGTCCTATTCATTCCCATGGGCTTAAAAAAATACCCCTTTATTTAAATACTAATCTTGATTGTTCAATTTCTCTAAAGAAGCCATTTAAAGCTAGTATTTTGAATATAACTTGTACTTTTATAATGATTTCATATTATTTCCAGGACTGTTTAAATAGCAGCAGGTATATGCTCCTATGGTGGCTTTTAGCTGGATTTAAAAAAAAACCTCAGGTTGAATGTACATACAAAATATTTATAAACCTAGAAAGAAACATTGAACCATCCAGATTGAATACACATCTTGTAGGAGCTAAGGGCTGTGTAACTTCTTGAGATCTTTACATTTTTCCACACAATAAATAAAAATAGAGCTGCCTTCAAAGACGGAATTTGGGAGACACTGAAGATTTCTGTGCCAGTTCAGTTCTTTGGCTTAATCTATAAAACTATAGTTTTAGCTTGAGGCACCATGGATGAATAAAAACTTTCAAAATAAATGAATTTTTAAATTCTAAGAATGATTGGATGCAATTTACCTATGTAAATCATTTATATTAGCTTATGGCCTTTCAATAAGGCCAATAATCATTGGCCTTATTGAAAGGCCATAAGCTAATATAAAAAACTATTAATCTATAAAAAACTCCCACTGGCCATCTAAAATAAGAAGAAATGTACCTGAAGGATAACAAGGAGTACAGAATGGATGGAAAACTGGCTATGGGGCCAGAAAAAAAGCCACTCTGGGTCCTAAAAAGACAGATCCTTAGTAGCCATATCATAGCAAGAAGAACATGGGCCGGTGCCACCAGTCAGATGGAATGAACTCATGCTCAGTCTCTTTATTCTTTAGCTCAAGCTTCATATTCCAAGGGGCAAAGCATTGCTTTGACCTGAGTCAAATGTATTCCCTTTAGCCGGGCAGTGTGGGTAATGGGAGGAGGAGAACTTTAGTGACAGTCCCATGAGATGCTATCCAGTGATTTAAAGGTAATACTAATAAAGGGAACTGAGGGGTAGATAGGAAAGGGGAATGAATGCAGCAAAGCCACTAACAAATGATATTCACTGCATCCTACAACACAACCTCCATTTGGGATTGACATGGGCCAATGGAAACTGAGGTCCTTGCTGTATAGAGTTTGGGAAATGTACATTTTATTATTGCCTCTGTCTTCTTCAGGCTTGCATATTGTTGAAAACATTGCTATTCTCAGACTTTATTCCTGGATATCTCTGTCCTGATAAAAACAAGCAACAACAACAAAAATAGAAGTTACAAGAAGCCAAGAAGAGTGCCTTGGAGAAGAACAGGACTAGAGAAGGATCCCCCAATGATTATTGTCACACTTCTTTATGTATATTGCATCCAATCATTCTTAGAATTTAAAAATTCATTTATTTTGATTGAAAACCATATTCTCTTCTAAAGTTTTTATTCACAAAAAAATACTGCTAAAAACTTGAAAGCAAGACTTTGCCCTTTAGACTTTAACTGTTAAGAGTGAAAGCCTCTTTGTTTTTTTGGAATCATGTGACATTAGAAAAAAAAAACTCTCTAATCTTGCTGTGTATACAGGTACAAAGAAAATGGTTGTTAGAGGCTTTTCTAATTTAAATAGATCACAGAGTCTGTGATCTGTGGCTTCATGGAATTAATCTTATACCTATGCTTTGCTTCTGAGAAAGATAGTCAGTAACCAAAGTAGCATCCTTCATCCATGGTGCCTCAAGCTATAACTCATTTAATTCTTTTGCCTAAAAAAAACTGATACTTGTGAACATGTAGACATAAGGAAGAAAATTTAAAGACTGTAGCCCATGCAGTAAAGTATGAGGTAGGGCCAGTTTTTCCACCAGTCCAGAGCACTGGTTGTTTCTGCCAGGCATCCATTCTGACTGGTCACTACCTGTTCTGACCATCACTCCTAGCAGTAGGAATTCAATGAGCATGACCACTTCTTCTCCCCAGCCTATTTTCTGACTGAAGAAGCCAGAGTGGTGGAAGGGAAGAGTTAAAGGAAAAGGGCAAAGAGCTTTTAACCAGGCTAGTTCCATTTGTGTTACTAGTTCTCTCTTGATGGATGTTGACTGGCTGTCATGTCTTCCATTATGGCAAACATCCAGTGCTGACTCGTTTTTTTTGTTTTGTTTTGTTTTTGAATTGGAGTCTCACTCTGTTGCCCAGGCTGGAGTGCAGTGGCACAGTGATGGTCACCACAGCCTCGACCTACTGGACTCAGACGATCCTTCTACCTCAGCCTTCCAAGTAGCTGGAACTACAGGCACGCGCCACCATGCCTGGCTAATTTTTTTGATTTATTGTAGAGAAGAGGTCTCACCAAGTTGCCCAGGCTGGTCTTGAACCCGTGGGCTCAGGCAATCCTCTCACCTCAGCTTCCCAAGGAGTTGGAATTATAGGCATGAGCCACTGCGCCCGGCCAGTGTTAACTCTTTAATGAGAAAAATTTGTAGTTCATTGGAGACCTCAATCCAGGGAACTTCCATTGCAACATTTTTCGGAGTAGGTAATGTTAACTTTTAGGTAGAGGTCAATAAAAATAAATTTGCAAGTTTTTTCCCCCATTCAAATTCACCCTCTGAATTCTATCCCCATCCAAAAACTATAGTGTCTGCCTAAGACATTATCTAGGAATGGGAAAAGGACTCAACAGTATATATATATATATATATTTTTGAGTCAGAGTCTCACTCTGTCGCCCAGCCTGGAGGGCAGTGGCGTGCTCATGGCCACTGCAGCTTCGACCTGCTGGGCTCAGGCGATCCTTCCGCCTCAGCCTTCCATGTAGCTGGAACTACAGGCATGTGCCACCACACGTGGCTAATTTTTTTTTTTAAATCTATTGTAGAGATGAGGTCTTGCCAAGTTGCCCAGACTGGTCTTAAGCCCATGAGCTCAGGCAGTCCTCTGACCTTGGTCTCCCAAAGTGCTGGAATTATAGGTGTGATCCACCATGCCCAGCCAATATTTTTTTTAAAAAAAAGAAAATTAAAGCCATTTCTTATTTCCTATTTCTAAAAATTCCTATTGAGATTTTTTTTTCTCTCTTTTTTCTTCTGTGGGGCATGCAGGGGCAGAGTAAACCTATATGTTACCTATGGTGGCAAATTCTAGAAAATTTCTCTCAATCCAGCTCAAGTGATAATTAAATGTATAGATTTATAGCTCTAAGTCCAGAAAAAAAGCGGTTCAGGGCTGAGTAAATCAGATGGCTGGGTTCCATTTACCTGTAATTCTCTCTTCTCTGCCCTCCCCTAGTGTCAGCTTCATCTTCAGTCACATTGGAGATGGATGTGAAAGTCTGGGCCTTATATCCATATGCGCCAAAGGCCAAGGAAAGGAGGTGATGCTCCCAGAAGCTGCATAAAAGCTCCAGCAACTGTTCTTTGCATCTCATTGACCTGTATTAAGTGTCATGCTTATCCATGAACCACCTACACATTCAGGCAACCTTTGTCTAAGGAGATAACATGTCAGCTTCTCCCGAGTCTGGGAACTTTACAGGAGTCTAGGAATGAAGAAAGACAGAACAGATGCAGTAGGTATTCTAATATCTCTCTAGACAATTTTAATGGCTAGGTGGTGTTCCATTGTGTGGATTTATTTATCTCATCTTCTCTTATTAGGCACTTAGGATGTTTCTCATTTTTATAAGAATCCACAAGAATATATAGCCTTAAACATATTATTTGGAATACCTCTTGCATTATTTCTTGGGGTATAATTCCAGGAAGAGAATTTCTCAAAGTATTTCTATATTTTTAAACATTAGATTTGTATTGTCAAATTGCCTTCAACAAAGTTATTCCAAGTTACACTCCCATCAGAAATATATAAGAATCTTATTTTCCTACATGTTCACCAGCTGTGGGTATTATACTTCTTTTAAATCTTCACCAGTCTAATGGTTGAACAGAGGCATTTCATTGTGCTTTAGTTGGTATTTCTTTGACTATCAATGAATCTGAATATTTTTATATATGTTTATTGGCCAGCTCTATTTTCTATATCGTGAATTGTCTATGTCCTTTACCTATTTCTACATTAGTGTGTTAATAATTTTCTCACCGATTTTAACTACTCTCATATTAAGAATATTAACATTGTATCTGATATATATTGCAAAATTCTATTAATGGTATTTTTTTTTTTTGAGTTGGCGTCTAACTCTGTCTGTTGCCCAGGCTGGTGTGCAGTGGCATGCTCACCATCACTGCAGCCTCGACCTGCTGGGTTTAGGTGATCCTTCTGCCTCAGCCTTCCAAGTAGCTGGAACTATAGGTATGCACTACCATGCCCAGTTAATTTTTTGCTATATTGTAGGGACGAGGTCTTGCCAAGTTGCACAGGCTGGTCTCGAACCCCTGGGCTCAGGCAATCCTCTTGCCTCAGCCTCCCAAAGTGCTGGGATTACAGGCTTGAGCCATTGCGCCCAGCCTATTAATGGTAGTTTTAATATAGATATTATAAAAATAATTTATAATCAAGTATATAAATCACATCTTTTTTCTTGGTAACATGTTTTGAAAGACCGTATTTGACTCTGGATCACCCAAATATTCAACTATACTTTCTTCTAGTGACTCTTTTAAGGTTTTATTGAGTTATAATTCACAAATCATAAAATTTCACCCATTTGAAGATACTATCAATGGTTTTAGTTTATCTGTGAAGCTATAAACCATCATCCTTATCTAACTTTAGAATATTTTAATCACCCCAAAATGACTACATTTAAATCTGATTCACTTTGGTCTAATTTTCATGTATGACATTTGGTAATGGTTCAATTTTATTCTTTTGCTTGTGAATATTCAGTTGTCTGAGCACCATTTGTTGTAAAGACTATTCTTTCTCCATTAAATTGTCTTGGCTTTCCTGTTGAAAATCAGTTGACCATAAATATAATGGTTTACTTCTGGATTCTCAAATCGATTCCATTGATCTATATGTTTATCTTTATGCCAGAACCACACTGTTTTGATTACTTTATATTTGTAGTAAATTTGGAAATCAGGGTATGTAAGCCCTCCACCATTCATTGTCCATCTCTTTGAGGATAGTCAACTATTATGGATTCCTTGCATTTTCATATGAATTTTTAGGATCTGTGTATCAATTTCTGCAAAAAAAGAGAGCCAGAGGTTGCATTGAATCCATAGCAATTTGGGGATATTGCAATCTTGACAATATTAATAAATCTGACCCAGGAACATGGGATTTATTTCCATTAGTGTAGAGCTTTAAAAAGGAATCCTGTTTGTAAGAAATGCCACCTTTCTTATTACTTATGACCCCCTTTCAACCCCAGAGTAGTAGAGCCAGAAGAAAGATGAAAAGTGGTCTTGCAACAACCAGCTGTAGACTGTGTCGTGGGAAGGAAGAAGTGATTTGAATCACATATGGCATTAAGTTTTGAGCCTGATTGGACTAAGCATTAATACTAAAAGGCACTAGTACAATATAGAATCTGCTCCTGATATTATTAAGGACCAGGTAAGGAAGATTCAACATCAAATGGTTGAAGACATGATTGGAAAAATTTTTTTTTTTTTTTTTTGAGTTGGAATCTCACTCTGTGGCCCAGACTGGAGTGCAGTGGCCGCTCCCGGCCACTGCAGCCTTGACCTGCTGGGCTCCGGCGATCCTTCCACCTCAGCCTTCCAAGTAGCTGGAACTACAGGCACGTGCTACCATTCCCAGCTAATTTTTTGATTTATTGTAGAGATGAGGTCTCGCCTGCCCAGGTGGGTCTCGAACCCGCGGGCTCAGGCAATCCACTCACCTCAGCCTCCCAAAGTGCGGGATTACAGGCTGAGCCACCGAGCCCGGCTTGGAAAAATCTTAAATGTTTTCATGTTTACAACTCAATGAGTTAAAGCTTCAATAAACCTATTTGCACAAGACTAAATAAGAGAAAAATTTTATGTTTTTTATTTTGGTTTGGTTTTTTTTTTTGAGTTGGAGTCTCACTCCTTTGCCCAGGCTGGAGTGCAGTGACACATTCACGGCCACCCCAGCGTTGACCCACTGGGCTCTGGCGATCCTTCTGCCTCAGCCTTCCAAGTAGCTGGAACTACAGACACGCACTACTGCTCCACGCTAATTTTTTTATTTATTGTAGAGACGAGGTCTCGCCAAGTTGCCCAGGCTGGTCTCGAACCTGAAGCTCAGGCAATACACTTGCCTCGGCCTCTCAAGAGCAAAAATTTTGCTCTTAAGAAATGTATAATCTTGCCTGTATTTAAATGGCTTTTCCAAGGCTGCCACTAACCCCTAGGGCATCCTTGTGCTACCTAGGGGGGAAAAAATCCCCTTTTCTTAAGACACTTTACTTCCACATGTATGAACAGTATCCCTTTCAGTACGGTGTAGACTACATTTGCACTGCACAGTTAAACATGGCAGCTGTTCTTAGGGAAGGAATTTTGTAATTTTATAGCATGTCTTTATGGCATAAGCTTATATATCCTTTTATCTTGTTATTTTAGTCATTTTGTATAAGTTTGTCTTTCTGTACAAGATTAGATGCTCTATAAAAGCGAGGACAGTATAAGACACACAGAAGATATTATTTGTAAACTTGAATTGGATAGAACTAAATAAAGCCTTTTGAAAGGTATTATGAGCCAGGCTCGGTGGCTCAGCCTGTAACCCCGTACTTTGGGAGACTGAGGTGAGTGGATTGCCTGAGCCCGCGGGTTCCAGACCCACCTGGGCAACTTGGCGAGCCCTCATCTCTACAATAAAAATCAAAAAATCAGCTGGGTGTGGTAGTGCATGCCTGTAATTCCGGCTACTCTGAAGGCTGAGGCGGAAGGATCACCGGAGCCCAGCAGGTCGAGGCTGCAGTGGCCGGGAGCGGCTACTGCACTCCAGTCTGGACGACAGAGTGAGACTCCAGCTAAAAAAAAAAAAAAAAAAAAAAGAACGGTATTATGGATAGTGTTTTTATCCTAAACTTTGTTCAGATTTCTCATCCATTATTTCACCTAATATTACTGCTCTTCCAAAAATACATTTACTAGAAAACATCTCTTGTACAAGAAACAGAATATTAATTGAAAGGAAAATGTGCTTACTGGCACATCAAAGGGATAAGAAATAAACGATGTGATGAGCAAATTATTATTCGTTTTAACAAAAGGTGCTGCCTCAAGGAGGATGCTATTGTGCTCCTTATGAAAGGAAATTAACATAGGTATTTGTTAATATAAATATAACTTCCACAAGTGTGTTTGAGGCTATTGACTTCCTTCAGAGATAGCAAATTGTTCATTTGTTACATTAATGTTAACGCAACAAACAACTTATCAGACAGGAAATTTTTTTTAAAACTGAATTAACACAATAGTCAGAACACAGCAGCTGGCTTAAGATAATTACTTAAGGGTATGGGAAAATGTTCAAGACAGCCTAAAACCTGGAAAATAGAGATCCAGTACTTTAATTCTTGCATGTGTACTTCTCCCTAAGCCCTGCTCTAATCCCTACCCTGAAATCCTTTGATGACAGTCTTGCTTTTTAGTGTTGTTTTTTTAAATTCCGAAAAATAATTTTGAATTACATTTTTCCTGTGATTCTTATGATTTACAAAGAAATCAAGTTACTGCATATTGTTTTATGAAGTTCGATTTCCTGTTGCTTCTTTTTCTAACCATCCAAAAAGGGCACCAGACTCAATATCCTTGATGATTTAGCTCAGTAACTCCATGGTTTTTCTCAGTTTTCAGAGACGTTTTCTTTCAACTACCTATTATTTTTCTTATCTTACAACCATAAATCCTTTACCTATTAAAGTTATTCCTAACATCTTCCCACCTCCTACCCAGGTCATACTGTACTTGGTGAGTTCTATATCCTCTCATTTTTCACCTCTACTACTCTTGCAACATTCTCTATCTTCGTAGTTGTATGTGTGCCAATTACAGATGATATGTATCTATATGAATAAGAGGGACTTTGATACAGGGTATTTGCCTGTTCTGGATATTTTCTATAAATGGTATCATATAATGTGTGGTATTTTATATCTGATTTTTTTCACTGGACATTTATCTATGTTGTATTATTTATCAGTACTTGATTATTTTTTATAGCTGAATAATATTCCATGGTATTCCACATTTCATTTGTCCACTTACGAATTAGTAAACATTTGGGTTGTTTCTGTTTTTTTGCTATTATGATAATCCTACTATAAACATTTATGTACAATTTCTGTGTAAACATATACTTTAAATTTTCTTGGGTATATATCTAGGAGTGGAATTTCTGGGTCATATATGGTCATTCTATGCTGTAAAGTTTGAAGAATAGAAAAACATTTTTCAAAAAAGGTACAGCATTTTTTTGGAGGAGTCAGTAAATGATTGGTGTTAATATTCTCTAATGTTTTGACAGAACTCACGAGTGAAGGCATCTGGACATGGGCTTTTCTTTGTGGGACATTTTTAAAAAATTAATAATTGAATCTCTTTATGTGTTATAGGTCTGATCAGATTTTAAATGTCTTCTTGAGTTAGATTTTGTCCTTATGGTAATTTGTTCATCTTACCAAGGTTATCAAGTTTATTGTCATACAATTGTTCATAGTATCCACTTATTCTTTTTTATTTCTGAAAGGTCAGCAGTGATAACTCCTCTTTAATTCTTTTTTTTTTTTTTTTGAGTTGGAGTCTCATTCTGTCGCCCAGACTGGAGTGCAGTGGCTGCTCCCGGCCACCGCAGCCTCAACCTGCTGGGCTCCAGCGATCCTCCCGCCTCAGCCTTCCAAGTAGCTGGAACTACAGGCGCGCGCTACCACGCCCGGCTAACTTTTTGATTTATTGTAGAGATGAGGTCTCGCCAAGTTGCCCAGGCGGGTCTCGAACCCACGGGCTCAGGCAATCGG
>CAUYQG010157995.1:0-14350 GCA_963574415.1 Tarsius wallacei | reverse complement strand
GTAGTTCCAGCTACTTGGAAGGCTGAGGCGGAAGGATCGCCGGAGCCCAGCAGGTCGAGGCTGCGGTGGCCGGGAGCGGCCACTGCACTCCAGTCTGGGCGACAGAGTGAGACTCCAACTCAAAAAAAAAAAAAAAAAATTATTCCTTATTCTCTGAAGGAGCAGCAAAATGTGACTTGGAAAAGGCAAAAATAAAGGTATGTGCACAAAGGAAGAAATAAATTATTTGTGCGAGATGGCAAGGATATTGGCTTGTCTGGCTCAGTCTCAGTATTAGAAGAAATGAAGAATGCAGTTGGTCATCTTTGGCTCTTTAACAATATGGATTTATCTTACAAAAATGAAGAAAGAGGTCTAGAGAATTTAAATAAAAACAAATAAAACATATACAAGTATATGTACACACACACACACACACACACACACACACACACACACACACACCTAGCAGCAGGAAAAGCCTGTACGACAAGGAGGCCACCCTCCAAAAAATAATTTCAGTTTCTTTGTGTCCTCCACATATGAGTAGTCTGTATGTGTTTGTGTGTGTGTGTGTGTGTGTGTGTGTGTGTGTGTGTCATCAGCCTATAGAAGAATTGCACCCAACTTTAGAAAAGGTTAAAAAAATGCTTTTAATTGACAGAAAAAATTAGGTTTTGAAAGTTTAAAAATAATTGAAGAAGACCACTAAATTTGTTGTAAACTTTTTTCTCTAACTTATGTAAGTATATCAAAATAAGAAAACCAAACTAAATGAAACAATAATTCTATGGTTTGATACAATTAGCTGAAGGTTGAGTGTTAATTCCTTTAAAGGCTATTTTTCAGGTTTGTTTTAGTCCATTCTTTCCTGATGCTAAACTTTGAAGAGTCTTAAGTTGGAGGAAGAAAAAAGGGGCAGGATATGGCACTCTTGGAGTTCTCAGTGAACTTATTCTGTAGGAGTTGCCAGGTTTTATGCAGTTATATGAGTCCAGAATGGTTTCAGGTTTGAAACAATAATGTCATGAAACACTATAAAATATATTTATCAAACTGTGTTATTAACCTATCTCTAAGTTTGTCTGGTAAGAAAGCAGCCCCAATATCCTCATAAACCTTTATTTGTGTCCTACATAACCTTAAGTATAAGGTGTTATTGATTCTTTTTTCTACCAGATAAGCAATACCTTGATTTCTCTAACCACCCTTTTGTCAAATTCCATTAGCTACTTTTTGCGTTTGTGGAAATAGTAGATCAATTTCCCTGTGGAAAAGACAAAGTAAGGACCTGTGTGTGTGTGTGTGTGTGTGTGTGTGTGTGTGTGTGTGTGTGTGTTGGAGTCTCACTCTCGCCCAGACTGGAGTGCAGTGGCCGCTCCCGACCACCGCAGCCTCGACCTGCTGGGCTCCCCCTCAGCCTTCCAAATAGCCGGAACTACAGGCGTGCACTACCATGCCCGGCTAATTTTTGATTTATTGTAGAGATGCGGTCTGGCCAAGTTGCCCAGGCGGGTCTCGAACCCGCGGGCTCAGGCAATCCACTCACCTCAGCCTCCCAGGTGCGGGATTACAGGCTGAGCCACCGAGCCCGGCTGAGGACCTTTAAAATAGTGTATCATTGAGCATCAGGGATCAGATGTGAATTTGAATTCTAAATTCTAGACTTACTGGCTGTGCAAGCTTGAGATGATCCCTTAAAATCTCTGTACATCTATTTCATGTTATTTAAAATATCAACAATGATATCTTTCATCAAAGGTTGTCAGAATTGAAAAAATTAATGCATGTAATGTACTTTGTATAAGTCCTCCTAGACAGGAGCTACAAAATAGTTGGCAGAGGTGAATGGAAGTCACCCAGGCTGCACATCACTATGTGCTAATGTCAATTTAAGGCAATAAGGGAAATGTTTGTCTTCCTAGGTCTATCAATGTCTTATCTTCATTGATATCTTAGGCCTAATTATAACATACACTGCATCTTATGTTGCATGATACATTTAGCACTTGTATGTTTTCCTAAATATTTTACATAGAAATCACTGTTTTTGTTTAATAAAATTAAAAAGTTGTAATTTATTAAACATGTAAGTGTCAAGCATCATGCAAAGCATTTTTAAAATTTGCATAATGAACCTGTGGGTTTGGTATTCATTAGGAGGTTCATCCTCTCTCCTTCCCTCATTCTTTCCTTTCCTTTATTTCTCTTTTTACTACCCACCCCTGCCTTTAATCTCCAATGTAGAGTTCAAAAAGAAAAAGATACCTGGCCCTTCTTTTGCACAAGTTAGAAGTTGGTCAGAATTGTTACCTAACTTAGCAATCAATGCATGTTAAAGCACATGATGATTATTTTTTTAAAATTAACATGATAAAATAGCAAATAGTAAACTTTGCCATTTAGGGAACCTTCAAAGGAGAACTATACATGTTCCATGAAAGTGTTGCCTAGGAAACAAATGATTTAATCTTATTTTTAGTATAGAACCGTAGGTGTATGAAAGTTCTAAATCAGCCCACACACAGAATGAACACTGATATTTATGAAACTAACATGCCAGTAAAGGGGCTTCTACCTAGTGGTCTCCAGAGATAAAATGTGGTCTAGATTTTGTCTAAGAACTATCCGATAGATCATATTGAAAGGCACTTTCCTTCAAGATACTGAGAGAAAGTAGAAAGGTCATAGTGGTAGATCATCAGAATAAGGGGACTAAATAGTCACTGGTTCATTCAGTTTGATGTTCACATTTTCTAGAGATATTTTGAATTCTGCATTATTGGTGAGAAATATGTCTTTCTCATGATATCTGATTTCATTCAGTTATCTATGTCTTTAAGATACTACTCATTGAATACAGCCAAGGTTTCCATGAATTTCTCCAATGATCATGCTGTCAACCACTTCTCTGGGTTCGACATTTTATTGCTTGGCCAGTCAACTAGATGGATTTCTTCCTGATGTATGCCTCTTTGCTAACATCCATTCTATTTATATAAAGTTGTTGGAAAACTAGAGATTGTTTCTACACTTTCAAGGGTTTCAGAAAATTGTAATGCTTTGGAGTAGTCACACATATTTTCTCTAGATACCCCTTTCCTTAAAGTTCTGCTAACCTAGATTGCTCCAGGTAGCTCTAGCTTTCAGAAATTTCTATACCAGAAATAGGCACCAAATAGATCAATATTCATATGTATACCTAAACTTTAGGTCAGGCTCCCCAGAACTTCAACATGTCCCAGTCCAACAGTCATGATGATTTGTTTCTTATCATATATTCAGATAGGTAATAAGATATCAGTGTCCTCTTCTCATAAATAAATCCACTCTTAATGAGAGATTCTTTGAGGATATCTTTACTAGACTTTGAAAGGGGCAATATGCTTTTTTTTCTCTCCATTACAAGCAAACAGCATGAGTGCATGCCCGAGGCTGCCCCAATAGCCAGTATGGTGGCAATCCAGACCCCACTCCCTTGAGAGCCAACCACACAGCTAGTTGGCACACTGTGCTCACATGCACCCAACTTGACAACCAGCACAGCATTCTCAGCCCCAACAAAACCATGACACCACCACCACAAACTCTTATAGCATAGGCTACAGTGGCAATCTCAGGTGTCACTCCATGCTAGTGAAACTGCATGGAGACCGTGCTATAGAATCAACCCAGCATCAAAGCCAATTGATACCTAGGGTGCATCCACAGAGAAAAATCTCTTCTTACAAAAGCATTCCATAAAATTGAAGAAAGTGGTTATTCTACGAGATGTGCAAATGTCAACAGAGGGGTACCAGAAACATGAAAAAAAAGAAGAAAGAAAATATGATATCCCCAAAAGGAGAATAATAAGTCTTCAGTAACATATTCCAAAAAAAAACCCATTTGTGAAATGCCTGAAAAAATCAAAATAATAATCTTAAGAATGCTAGCCAAGGTATAAGAGAATACAGTAAAAACAAATTTCAATAAATTCAGAAAAACTATTCATGATATCAATGAGAAAGTCAACAAAGACATAGTTTACAGTGCTACAGTAAACCTGTGGTCATAAAAGAACCATGCAGAAATATTGAAGCTGAATAGTTCAGTGAATGAAATAAAGATCACAATTGAGAGTTTCAGCAGCAGACTAGGTGAAGGAGACTAAATTTCCTTAGGTCTTTTGAAATAACAAACTCAGTAGAAAATTTAAAAGAAAGAATGAAGAAATTCTATAGGATATATGGGACAGCATGAAATAAATAAAACTTTGCATTATAGTATTGAAGGAGACAAAATAGATTGAAAAAGACACAAAATAATATTTACTTAACAAAATAATAGACAAAAACAACTGAAGTCTTTGGAGAGATGCAGACATCCAAATCCAAGAAGCCTAAGATTCCCCAATTAGATTCAAAGCAAAAAGAATCTTCTACAAGGCACCTTATAATTAATTTTTCAAATATCGAAAATACCTTTTAACTTCCACATATTAGCAAACATGTGGTATTTGTCTTTCTGTGCCTGACTTATTTCACTTAGTATAATGTCCTCCAGGCTCATCCATATTGCTATGAATGACAGGATTTCATTCTTTTTTGCTGTGTAGTATGGCATTGTGTATAAATACCACATTTTCTTTGTCTTTTTCATGGGTATATATACCACATTTTCGTTGTCTTTTTCATGATTGACATTTAAGTTCATTTCATACCTTTGTTATTGTAAACTGTGCTACAGTAAAGCTGATGTCATAGAATTAGATTATAGAATTGTGGTTATTAGAGACTGGGAAAAGTGGAAGAAAAGGGAGAATAGAGAGAGATGTTCGTTGAATATAAAATTACAACTAGAGAGGACAAATACGTTCTAGAATTCTGTAACACTGTGGGGTGACTGTAGTTAACAATAATGTATTGTATATTTTCAACTAGCAAAAAGAGAGGATGCTTGAGGTTTCCAGCACAAATAAGTGATACATGTTTGAAGTGATGAGTAATGGTCAAATATTTTTATTTTATCAAGAGCTAGTAGTGGAATGAAAATAATAATTGCAAAATAAAGCCAGGGAACATTTGGGATTACACAAACACATACACCTGGCCAAATTCATGTTATTATACTATTAAAATAATATATACTCTGTGTACATTGAACATTAGCAAAACTGACCTTCTACTCAAAATTTTATGTGGCTAGAAGAATAAGAATTACATAAAACCTGGTATTGGTTAATTATGTTATATTACTCTATTAGTGACTCTAATTTACATTATAGTTCAGAAACCACATGGTCACTGTCAGCTTTCTCATATTCACCTATTGTAACATTCACACTGCTATTATTCATTTATTGATAATTAACTTGCTTACTAAATCATCCACACATTTATCTATCAAACATGTCTCTTTTATGTATGTGTTACAAGCTATTATTGTGCAAAACAGAATAACCTAAGGGGATAGAAGAACAATGGACAATAGATTCAGAACTGCTTTCCTTTGACTCACAACTTGCCTCTTTCCTGTCAGCATAGCCACAAGGAGTCATATAGTATGTGATAGTATATAACAGGGAGTTATATAGTATGTGATTCTCATAGTTTTCATTTGCAAAATAATAAATAGTAAGACCATTTACTCACTGTGTAAAGAACTCTTGGCACAGCGTCTGATACATACACCTAATCGATGTTAATTTTTTTCCTTTTCTCTTTTCTTTATGCCAGCATTTCTAAAATCTGTCCTTTGCCCACTTTTTAATGAAACTATTTATCTGTTTGTTTTCCTGTTGATTAATTTGAGTTCCTAATAGTTTCTGGACATTAGGCCTTTGTTGTGTGCATAGTTCACAAATATTTTATCCCATTCTGTAAGTTGTCTATTAACTTGTTGATGGTTTCTTTTGCTCTGCAGAAGCTTTTTTAACTTCTTAAGGTACCACTTGTGAATTTAGTTTTTGCTGCATTTGCTTTTGAGGACTTGTTAATGAATTAATTAGGTAGGCCAATGTCCAGGAAAGTGTTTCCTAGTTTTTCTTCTAAGATTTTTATAATTTGAGATCTAAAATTCATTAATTCATCTTAAATTAATTTTTGTATATGGTAATATATAGGGTTCCAGCTTCATTCTTCTGCATATGTTTAGCCAGTTTTCCCAGCACCATTTGAGGAATAGGGTGTCTTTTCCTCAGTGTTTGTTTATACCATCTTTGTCAAAGGTAAGTTGGTTATAGGTCTCTGGTTTTATTTCCAGATTCTCTATTCCTTAGGTCTATGTGTCTATCTTTGAACCAGAACCATGCTGTCTTGGTTATAGTAACTTTGTAGTGCGGTTCCAAGTCTGGAAATGTGGTGCTTACAGCTTTGTCCCCATTATTATTGTGTGGCTGTGTCCTCTCTTAAGTAGCAATTGTTTTATAAATCTTGGTGCTCAAATAATGGATGCATAAATACTTAAGCTAGATATTTCTTATTATTGAATTGAGCCCTTTATAATTATACAGTGCCCTTCATTGTCCTTTTTAAACTTTTATTAGTTTAAAATCCATTTTATCTGATATTAGAGACCCCTGCTCTTTTTTGTTTTCATTTGCATGGAAAATCTTTCTCCCTCCCTTCATCTTGAGCATATGAGTGTCATTAGAAGTAAGATGGGTTTTCTTAAGACAGCAGAAGGATAACTTGTGCTTTTTTAATTCAGTTTGTCACTCTGTGCCTTTTAAATGGCGCATGCAAGCTGATAATGTTCAAGTTTGCTATTCATAAGTGAAGGTTTGTTCCTGACATATGATTGTTAAGAAATTGTTTTGTGTTCTCAGATTTGTGGTTGATTTGTGTGGTCTGCAAGCTATGGACTTACATGTGTTTTTGAATTAGGTAGTATAATTCTTTTGGTTCCACATTTGTAATGCCTTAAAGCAGCCCTTGTAGGACTGATCCGAAGGTAACAAATTCCCTTAGCACTTGCTTGTCTGGGAAACTCTTAATGTCTCCTTCATTTATGAGCTTAGTTTTCTTATCTGGCATTGATTTTCATTAAGAATACTAAAAATGGTCCTCCAAGCTTTTTTGGCTTGTATATTTTCTGCTGAGTGGTCTGCTGCTATTCTTATAGGTCATCCTTGGTAAGCAGTCTGTCTCTTTTCTCCAGCTGTCTGTATAACTTCTTTTTTTCTTTGCTTACTGATCTTGAATAGTCTGATGACAATGTGCTTTGGGGATGATTGTCTCATATAGTACCTCACAGGAGTTATCTGGATTTATTCTATCACCATGGTGGCTTTTCTAGCAAGATAAGGGAAGTTTTCTTGGATAATGTCTTTAAACACTTGTTACAAGTTGCTTTCATTTCCCCCTTCTGTTCCAGAGAAGCCAATGAAACATAGACTTGGTCCTGTTCATAATCTCATGCCCCTCAAAGGCTTTGTTTGTTCTTTTAAATTATATTGTCTTTTCTTCTTCTTTTTTTAGGACTGGGGTAATTCAAAGAACAAGCTTTAAGCTCTGAAATTCTTTCTTCTGCTTTGTCAAGTCTGCTGTTAAGGCTAGTGACAGTGTTTTGAGATTCCTGAAGTGAATTACTCATTTCCAGAAGTTCAGTTTGGTTCTTTCTTAGAATGGCCATGTCAGCTTTCAATTCTTGGATTATTTTGCTGGCAAGTTTGATTTGGGTACCCACTTTCTCTTGAATCTTATTGAGTCTCTCTGCCATTCATATTCTGAATTCTATATCTGCCATCAGGGACAATGCATTCTGGTTAGTATCTATTACTCAGGAGCTGGTGGGATCCTTTGAAAGTATTGAAACACTGAACTTTGGGATTACCAGTGTTCTTGCACTGATTCCTTCTCATCTGTGGGGACAGACTCTTTTCTTTGTTTAATTTTTTTTTAATTATCATTGAGATGGAGCTTTTTGATTTTTTTAACTTTTGTGACTATGTCTGTGTTGTATATTGTATATTGTATTGTGTTGTGTATTGGCCTTGTTTAGTGTCCTTGCTCCTCACAGTCCCTGACCCACAGGCAGCAGGCGTGGAGGCAGCAGGGGTGGAAGCAGTGTATGATAAAGGGGTAACTGTGACCTCTGGAGGTTGTGTCTTCTGGGGCATGCTGAACCACAGCGGCATTGTTCAGGGGAAGCAGGCAGTTGGACGTTGTCAAGAGGCCCTGCCTGGTAGGGCGCTCTTGGGGCAGGTGTGGTACAGACCCTGTGGGCACGCAGCCATCTATGTGCCCTTTCTGATATGCAGGTGTTGGGGCTGGAGGTGGTGCTGCTGGCTAGGAGCCATAGAGGTGTCCTTTCCCCATTCTCTCTTTGATTCATGTGTGAGAGGGGCACAGGCAGGAGTAGAGGCAGAGGCAGCAGCAAGAGAGGTGGCTGGGAGGATCCTGGGCAGCACATCCTAAGTGTTCAGGCAGGGATGGGGCAGCTTTTTTTTTTTTTTTTAACCTGGAAGGAAGCCTCTTCCTCAGTCACAGGTGCGGCAGGATTCCTGCTATTTGGGAATCCTGGAATTGATCTTTCTTTGTCAGCATGTGAGCGGGGCCAAGGCAGCAGTGGCAGTGACAGCTAGGAGGAGCCTGGGCCGCATACTACCAATATCATCAGGTTGTTGTGGGCAGCTTTTCTCCACCTAATTGGGAGGCTTTCTCTTCCTCAGGCTTGGGGGACTGGGGCCCTGCCTTGTCTGGTGCTTGAGGAGTTGCTTCATCCCCTTGTCCCTGCCTGCCCTGTGAGAGGAGCAGGGCCTGTGGGAGGCCTATCCACTATCAGCACACTTGGTGGCCTCCTGGGGCCAAACCATGGTCACATCCTCCAACTCATGATGGGTGTGGTGGGAGTGCAGCTGCCTCTGAGGTAGGCCAGATGTCCTTCCTGGGGAACAGAGGGAGGAGAGAAGCACCCGAGTGGTACAGACCATCATTGCAGAATCTGTTCTGAAGGATTCTTTTCTGGCAGGATGGCAGCAACTGGTGTGGGACTTCACAGGGAGCAAGAGGCCGTTGGACTCCAGGTGGACTTGAGTGGTGCCTCTGTCCAGCCTCCCAGGTGGCTTTCTGCTTTTGGCCAGAGTGGAGAGGGAGTGACGATGTCATTCCGGTAACTGGGGTTGCAGAGGTCGGTGGGAGGTGTATTTAACCCAAGAGGATTCTCTCACACACTTTCCCCTTCTCTTTGTAGGGAATCCTTTCCCAGTTCTGCACCGGGGTTGGGTTCCTAGGCAACTGGGGCTTGGTCTCCTTCACTCTTAGTGGTTCCAGATGCTTATCTGAACTTCAGTGTGGTCTTCCAATAGTTTCCTGAAAGCTAGTATTTACCCGTTATTTCAGATTCTCTCCATGACAGAGGGGCTCACTGGCTCTTTCCAGTCAGCCATGTTGGATCTCCCCTCTGATACTCCTTTATTCTAAAAGTGTTTATTGAGCAACTAATTAATATCAGGCCCTAATCTAAGTAGGGATATAGAAGTGACAACAGAAAAAACAAACAAAACATGTTTATCTGGTGCTCATTTTTAATAGCATATACAAACAATTAACAAAAATAGCAAAATACAGCATGTTAGATGATAAAATGTATTATGGGAAAAAATGAAACAAGGATACAAATTCCAAGTGTGAAGGTTATAATTTTAAACAAGATGTCAGGAAAGACTACACAAGAATGTGTAGATGTACCTTCTGCTGCCTGTGCTTTCTAATATGGCTTAATGAAAAGTAGCATTTTCATTACTATTTATATGCCTACCTTCTTATTGAATGCATGCCAATACTGTAACATATCAACGGCTTGATATGGACTGTTTCCCTGTCCAACATGTGAAGTCTCTTGCCATAGCCTTCAGATGTCAAATTCTTTGACAGGACTTGGTTTCCTAGAGCCTGGAGCTGGGTGGTCAGCTAGGTGGTCTGCCTCCATGTCACTTTTCCTAATTTGGTCATTACCACGCCTAGTGATGGGTTCACCTGAACTTGAAGGGGTTATTGCAGTGCTAGACTATCACCAGAAGAGGGTAGCAGAGGGTTGCAGAGTAAGAGCTGCTGCTGGCATAAGTCTTCCCCTACTGAGGCTATGTTCAAACAAAGCGTTAATACGAAGTCAAGAGGAGAGTTCTCTGGTTAAAGAATTGGCCTGAGAAAAATGTCCTTTATGAGACCTGGAAATAGTCTGGAATTTCATATTTCCTGGAAGTAATGGGAAGCATAATGTATCAAAGGCAATTCTAGAGCTCTTAGAAAAAATAGACCCCTAATTTTCATCCCTTGACAAGAATGTCTACTCCTACTGTGGCCCCTGTCTATTCTTCAGCTTCCTCTCCTGCCACTCCCACTCACCCCACCCTTGTTAAGTTCCACTCAGTTAAGAACACAATGACCTCCAAGCATGTCATGAGATCTTAAGATTCGGATCTTCTTTTTCTCAACTCCATAGTCGACATTTATTCATTTTGAGTCCCACGCCTAAGCTGAGCATATAAGTTGTTAAAACTGATTTCTCAGAGCATTCTTTTATCTGGGAATAGCATAAATATGGGAATTTTATCTCTGCAATTCTAGGGACTGGCACAGCACCTGGTACCTTATAAACACTCAAAACTTTTTATTGCAAGAATTCATCAACTTACTATAGAAGGCAATTAACCCAAATGGCAACTTTTACAATCCTTCTTTTATAAAAGGGCAGCAATATGACACATTTTATTTCTACTCTATGCTCTATAGAAGACAGATATATCGCCACCTCTGTCAGGCATTCCTAGCAGGTAGCCTCCCATCCACTGAACTCTTTGGGCAGTCCCCCGATAGTGATATTAATATGATAAAGTTGAAAATGTTTTAGAGAAAAGCAGTATGTTCTCATAATGATCATCACCCATGACCCTTGCTCCAAACCAAGCCAAAGGTCAGTACTGTCCTAGTGCTTTTCATGGCCAGGACACTGCCACTTGTGAACTGTTGCCGATTTGCAGGAATTTCTCTCAGAATAAGAGCTAACAGGAATTCTGGGTTGGAAGCCAGACAATATTCTTAATATCTAGAGCCAAATAAATAGACAGGAGGAAGGAATAAAGATGGAGTTTTTTTTCTTACCAGTAATACTGCAAAAACAAACAAAAATTAAAAGCATTCATCTTTCTTAACCTTATAACAGATGTGTAAAAAAAATTATCATTATTATTATTTATTTTAGATTTGGGAATACATGTGCAGATGTGTTACATGGGTATATTGTGTGATGGTGAGGTTTGGACTTATATTGAACTCACTACCCAGATAGTGAGCATGGTACTCAACAGATAGTTTTGCAACCTTTGCCCCCCTTTTCCTCCTCCTTTTAGGAGTCCCCAGTGTCTGTTGTTCCTGTCTTTATGTCCATGTGACCCATCGTTTAGTTCCCAATTATAAGTGAGAACACATGGCATTTTGTTTTCTGTTTCTGTGTGAATTCACTTAAAATAACAACCTCCAGCTGCATCTGTGTTGCTGCAAAGGACACGATTTGTTTTGTTTGTTTGTTTGTTTTCTGGCTGCATAGTATTCCTTGGAGCATGTGTACCACATTTTCTTTATTCAAACCACCATTGATAGACCCATAGTTTTGTTGGTTTTATCTTTTTGCTCTTGTGAACAACACTGTGATAAACATACTTGCACAGGTGTTGCTTTTTGGTGGAATGATTTATTTATCTTTGGGTATATATCCAGTACTGGGATTGCTGAGTTGAATGGTAATGCAAACCAGTTTGACCCCTGTGGAAAAAATTTTGAAGATTTCTTAAAGGATTAAAAATAGAATTACCAAAAATATTATTTGCCTCATTTTGGGGAGACAGTGAGGTAAAGGGAGAGTCAGTCAGTGAGGTCTTTTGATTTTAACTCACTTTTTTTTTTCTATTCTGCCATGAGTCCTCAATGTAATTCAGTATAACCCGTGTCATGTTTTATAATTTAAAAAGCACAATTATATTTATTTTCTAATTTGTCCATCACAAGCACCCTATTGTACTGATAAAATGTTTGTTCTTTCTTGAACAGATGAGGATACTGAGTCCATAATGGGAACACATTTATTTAGATTCTAAATCTGGTCTTCCTTAGGCAAATGGCCTGCCTTTGCAAAATGATTCAGTCTGCTTAAGTTATAACCTAAGAATAGGCCAAAAGCAGGTCTTTGCAAGGTAAAATCTGTCTTTTAAGTCGTAAGTGCTTAAAAGTAACTTAACTGGGTGCATGTATAAGGCAATAAAAAGTTACACAAAATGGCATTTTTTAAATTCAAAATTCTAAAAAGAAAGCAAAAATAAGCCTTGCAATGTAATCATAGTCCCTGCTGTTTTTAATGTGTGTGTGTTGGGGAGTTGGGTTGTGGACAGCATGGCATAATTATTATCAGATAAGGAGAGGAAGGACAGTGACCGGGTGGAGTTGGCCCAGTCATTTGGCAGAATGAACTCATGAGTTTTTAGTTATTTGGTTGTTAAAAAAGTAAAACTTAGGACTGAGTTTGTCAGTAAAATGATCTAGTAAGAACTAAATTTGTTGCATAAGAAAATTAGGGGAAAGTATTTTGTTTTGCTTGAATTAATACCAGGCAACAATAAAGGGGAACTCCTGAAATTAATAGCAAAGAGCAATAATTTAGCAGACCTGAAATTTAAATTGAAATATGACCATGAGAATTGAGCATGAAATGTTGGGTTTAAGCTAATGCAATCCAGAAATTAAGAAGTAGTGAGAGCCTAACTGATGTTTAGATTATACATGGAAATCACAAAGTGACTAGTCAATGTTTATTGAGCAGTTACTGTATGCTCCCCTTATTTAATGTGTTTTTCATACATTATTTTATTTATCATAATTCTATTAAAAATATAATGATCATTTTATAAATGAACAATGATGCTTATAGATATGAGGTAATTTTCCTTGAACTCCCATGGAAAATAGAATTAGTCTGGGACTAGATAGATTTGTCTTATCCAAGTGCCTGTGACCTTATTCTTTTTCATAACTTCAAGAACCTGAAAATATAATTTATAGCAGAAACTTTTTATCTCTAAATTATTCATTAATTTAAATTCAACTCTGTCACATAGAGTTAACATGATTTCCAAAAAATATGCTAATAGGGCTATTACTTGGGATGCTTCCTTATCATCACCACTTAAAATACAGTCAAAATGAGCTATTTCAATAGAACTCTCTCATAGTTTGCAAGTTTCTCTTCATTATACTCATGAAACAAATGTATATGTCAAGGAAAACTTAGGTAAGACTTCTTATTTAACTTTTAGAAATTTTGACTTGCAAGGATAAATGGGTATGATATAATTGTTTAACAGAAAAATCTCAGGAAGTATGAAGTAGCCTCACTGTGAGAAGGGTGAGTAAAGATTTTTGACCTAAAGGTAGTTTGAAAATATTCATTTCAATATGCATGCTCTCTAAATTGAGCTTTGATTGGTTTCAGTATTGGTGATAAGGGTAAGGGGTCAGAAATAAACAGATGATTTGTACTCTATTGAGGAGAAATATATGCTTCCAGTGAAAAGAACAATGTATTACATATTAAATAACCAGGGAATTTTTCATAAAAATCCACTGGGGAATGATAATATGCTGTTATGGAAACATAAATAGATGTCAATTCGTGAGTGATTTATACTGCCAGACACCATGGAATAAATTTTTAGACACTATTTTATTTAATTCTTGCAACAGTTCAGACTCTGTCATGGGCATGATAATACTGGGAATGGAAGCTATGGTCTTGCAGTGTGAGTCTATGAAGCTGTTGACTTTCTCGCTACCTCCAATCTGGAATCCGGTGGATCTTTGTAGTATTATCTTCTAGAACAAATATGGAATACTTCCACCTATCAAAATCATGATGTGTTATAGTGTCTGCTACATCTTAGTCACTCGAAGAGAGCTTTGCTGAATGGTCAATATGTTATTTAGGCGTATTGTGGGATGAAATTAAAGAAAGCCTGTTAAACAATGACTTCAAATACATGGATTACAGCACATATGAGGCAGCCTGGCAATAAGATGCTGCTACTATGATGCAAAGTTTCAATGAAAACTGAGTCCGCATATCTATTATTTTGTTGGCCTTTTATTATGATCACATGGAAACTACCCCAACTCAGGCATCATATTTTCAACAGTTAGAAGAAGTTTTTTCTTTTTTTTTTTTTTTTTTTAGTTGGAGTCTCACTCTGTATCCCAGAATTGAGTGCAGTGGTTACCCTCGGCCATTGCAGCCTCGACCTGCTGGGCTCCAGCGATCCTTCTGCCTCAGCCTTCCAAGTAACTGAAACTACAGGCGCGCGCTACCACACCCAGCTAATTTTTTAAAAATTTATTTTAGAGAT